>APFE030093475.1:180731-213225 GCA_000404065.3 Pinus taeda | reverse complement strand
TGTCACTCTCGTATTGACTCCATTAACTGCCATTGATCCATTTTGCAACTGAATACTGTGGGCCTTCGTAGCTAGGTAATGATCCATGAGGAGGACACCTCAAGGATCTTGCCCAATCTTTGTTGCTCTCTTGAGCTACAAATCCAAGTCACCCCACCTCACTCTTGGAGGTATGGTTGTTAACATTATGAAGTCTTCCTCCAACCTAGAGGACAACTTGTCGATATTAGTTGGCAATCCCTGTTGGTCCTGCTTCTCCAAATTGTCCTTTTTCCTAAGAGGAAAGTGTGTTCTGTAGTGACCAAGCTCACCACATCTGAAGCACTTGACCTTTGATAGGTCCTTCTTCTTTGAGTGCTCCCCCTACCCTTGATTAGGACCCTTAAATGGTAGGGCCACATTGTCCTCGTTAACCACCTTTTGTCGGCTGCTACTATTGCCACTGATGGAGCTCTTCAATAGAGGTTGTCTCAATTCCTCTTGCTGCAAATCAGCCCATAGTCTGTCCCATCCTGGTAGCGTGTCTCTGCCAATATACTTTGGACGAAGACCTGCCAATCCTCTGAGACACTGTTGATTTCCAATCACACTAGCTCTCAAGGTTGAGGCGCTGCCCCAACAATTGAAAGTTGGTAACGGACTTCCTGAATCCTGGTGAGGAAGGGATCTATGCCTTCCCCCTTTTGCATCCTAATGCATCTCAACTTTCTTCCAGGAAAATCTTTCGTTGCTCAAAAGTACCTTGCTATAGTGTGGAGAGAGCATCTCACATTTCTTTGGTTGTTCCCTTGGCCACTATATGTGACACAATATGGTCCAGGACTCCATCCAGGGTAAAATGCTTCGCCCACGCCATCTCCTTCCTATATTCCTTGAGCTGGTCTGCATCGCGAGGAGCTGCCACTACATTATCAATATAGGCTTTCAGGCCATATTCATCTATAAGGAAGGACATCTTGGCCTTCGAGATGACATAGTTGGATGAGCCATTCAACCTATCCTGATCTCTAAGCCCTATGGTGGCCATCTCGAAAACTGTTGAAAATCCCCTATTTCCTTTTGTTTGGTTGTTGTTCTGCTACTCGCACTCCCTTCTAGAGTGAGAAGATATGCTCACAACTACTGTCAATCTGCAAGGAAAAATCAAGCTTCTCAGACTCAAAGTTCCTTGAGGGGAAATTTCCCTCTATTGTGTTTGCTTTTCTATTCCACCCGACATTGGTTCTGCTGCTGCAAAAACACTCTGCATCTAACTAGAAATCTGCTTAGGGAAAATCTGACCTGTAGCTACTCCCTCACTGTTGGAATCACTCTCCTGGGAAATTTGCATTTTTTGCACCCCCTTAACTAGAAATCGAATTGCTAGCCCAACAATTTAGCCTGTTTGTTTTAGAATTGCACTGCCTCAAGAATTTTGGCCTGCTGCTCCCTTTGAATAGCGAAATTCTCCCTTCCGTTTTTGAGCTTCCTAGCTGATCACTCACGCCCTAATACCATGTGAAAATTCCAAAGCTGGAACCCTATTGCAGCAACTAGAAATTATTCTTCTAATTGTTAATTTAATTTCACAATTTATTTTTCCATACAAACAACAAATAATTCTCTACTGCAATTTTCAAAAATAAACTATGGAAGAAAATAATGCTTGAAACTGAGAAAATACTAGCACAGACAATAAAAATGACATCGTTATTTTTGGACAAATGTCTCCTGAAAAACCCAACTTTGGAAAACCGGTGTAGCAGATGAAGGTTTTATTTTATTATGGAGTAGTGAAATCTGAGTACAATCTGTGGAAGCCCAACTGGATATCCAAATAGTAAGAAAATCTGGCCAAAATTATTTAAAGGATTTACCGTTCTTCCACAAGCAATTTCTACACAAACCCTATGACGTTTAACATCAAAACTGCCTTTGATGAAGTCGTACTACCTTTCTTTGCTAACGAAATCGATTCTTTAATCCTCTAGAAGACTTTCTTGACCTCTAGAAGCTGAATTGATTTTTTCTCTAGAAAAATCGAATTGCTTTTTTGAAGCAACTACACAGTCCTCTGGATCACTCACTGGGAATAACTCGACGCCTTGTTGTTGCCTCTTCAGATCTGGAAAATTCCTTTGGACCACTGTCTATGCCCCTCCTATCTTGATCTCTAATCTTTGCGGTGGCCATCTCGAAAACTGTCGAAAATTCCCTCTTTCCTTTTGCTTGGCTATTTTTCTGCTATTGGCACTCCCATTTGGAGTGAGAGCATCTTCTCTCAATTACTGCCAATCTGCAAGGAAAGATTGAACTTCTGAGATTCAAAGTTCCGTGAGAGAAATTTTCCCACTGCTGTGTGTGCTTTTCTGTTCCACCTGACACTGGTTCTGCTGCTACAAAAATGCTCTGCGTCCAACTAGAAATCTGCTTAGCAAAACTATGAGCTACAACTACTCCCTTTACTGTTGGAATCACTCTCCTAACAAATTGATTTTTCTGCACCCTTGCAATTGAAAATCTAATTTTTGGCCCAACAATTTGACCTTCCTAAATATTTTGACTTTCTTCCCTGTTTGATTTTCGATCAAAACTTTGAACTCATTGAATAATTCGAAGGATTCATTCTTGTGCTTAGAATAATATATCCATGTCTTCCTTCAGAAGTCATCAATGAAGGTGATATAGTAGAGATGGCCACCAATAGAATGCAAGGGCATTGGACCACATATATCGGAATGAATGAGATGGAGGATGTCATTTGTCTTGTTCTCACTAGAGGGGAATGGTCCCCTTGTCTTCTTTCCGCTGGCACAACTTGGACATACTCCATCATGATGGCTTGAACCTTGGAAATCCCTGAGACCAATTTCTCCAATTTCGGAAGAGCATCATAATGTAGATGGGCCAATCTTTGGTGCCATAGCTCGCTTAGATGATTAGTATCATGGACTAATGCTAGAAGAGGTCTTCCAGTAATCCTATAGAGTCCTTCATATCTCAATCCCAATGTGAATGCATTTCTCATAGGTGATCCAACAGTCCAAGTAAGAACCTTTCCCTTGATAAAGGCAATTCTCGTTGCTTTGTCTTCCAATGCGGATATTGAGGACACACTATATCAATCAATGCCTCCCTAGTGGTGCCCTTCCTAAAATCCTATGGCCTCAAAGGACGTCCCACTAGAATAGAGTCAAAGACTAACTTTCTAGGTGAAATAAATAAACATGAATAGAATCAAGATTGGCCAATATCCTAGTTTTTCCCTATAATCCATATTACTACGCTCGTAGCATTAAATGAAAGCACATGATTGCAAAAACGGTTAAAGTACTTGTCGATGGATGACTCACCTTCCTTCAAAAGAAGATTTTGGATATGAGAGAAATCTGATTGGAGCAATAAGTGGAGAAGCATGACATAATGTTATGTGTTGATCATCTAGGGTTGTTAGCCACCTTTTGTTGAGTAATAGGCCTTCATATTTTTTTTGGTTTCTTTAGTGTTTTTATCTATGCTGTTAGGAAACATCGGTTCAGGCATAGGGGCAGGGATGGGTGCGTCACTTTTTGAAACAATGTATGTGGGTTCATTGGGGGTATATTTATAATTTATATATATTATATATATAAATTATAATATATATGAATTTTGAAATCTTCCAACTTACAACAAGAAAAATAAATCATTTAAAGACTTAAACACGAGCATTCACTTTGAAATTTCAAATTTGATATCAAGCAGAAATTGCAATTTACATATTGATGTGAATCATGATAATAGATATAATAATCATAAGTATTAAAGTATATGTCCATTCATACTACATTCAAAATTTTCCCAAAGGCATTTCCAAACATGAAATACTAAAATAGTCTATAGAAATTTCAAATTAAATTTCTAAAGAAAGTGACACTGAAAAATGAACAAGAATATGCTTCCTTAAGCCATGTCATCAGTGTCCACATGATCAACATCACTAAGATCTTCAGTCAACAAGCTCTCTAGAGATGGATCATTCTCATCTGGAGCCTCTTGCTCATCCATAGTAACTGGAGGTAGCTCAATATAACCATCTGGCTATATCTCCTCATCCACACATGTAGCATCATCTGTGTATTGGTCCCATCTCTTAAAAGGACCCTCCTTCTACCCTGGGTCTTTACGAGATGACGAAGTATACTATGAATGTATAGTAAGTTCTTAGCCTTCTTTGATCCCATCATGTTTTTCTTCAGTGAATGGATGAAAGCATATGTGCTCCAATTCTTCTCACAAATTGAGGAACTAGCTACTTGCCTAAGTAATCATATGGAAAATGGTTAATGGAAAATTGTTAGGAGAAGAGTCATGACAATGTTAAGTATGTAAATTAAATTAATTAAATAATACAAAATAAAAATGAAAAACTAGCTACTTGTCCATGTAGTGGTATCACAAATTGCTGCAACTCAGGAGCATCAACACCATGAAGCCACCACCAATCAAACAGATCCTTCTCCTTGCGCTTATCAGTCAAATCATCATGGGAACCAAAGACTCCTTTGCCATGTGAAAATGGGGCTAATTGAGTTCTTATCTCAATTAATTGTAGCCTTAAACCCTTTCACCACCTCTCTATCTTGGGAAGGAGGTTTCCTCCCTGTTTTGGGGTCATACCATTTTGGATTAACTGCATAGGCTGCCATGTGAAGTGAGGTGTTTAGTTTAAACTTTATTCCACCGCCCATGTATAAATGATTTCAAATGTGGCCATAAAGTAGGATCTTTCCTATCTGTGATGGATTGGATCCTCTCGCACATAGAGTCCATGTAATCATAAATCTCACCTAAACATGGACCATCTGTGTCTACATAGCGAAGCATATAACAAATTGGGTCTATAAACTCCATAATAAATTTGATATCAACCCAAAACTGATTATCCAAAATGAATCTCTTCACCTCTAGAGTTGCGTCCAAGGTAGATAGTGTAATATTCCTAATTAGCTATGGCTAATTGGAATATTCGATTTTGTTCAATCTTTGCCTTCTATAGTTATTTGTAAATAAAAAGTGAGGAAGGGGGAACATAACTCACTTTAGAATAAAAAGTCATTTCCTAGGTAGCACAACGTTGCAACTTAAAGGGAGCCAAGGAGGCCAAAGGGGGACGCAGAAATGGAGCCCATGCAGACACATGGAGGAACTGCGTAGGAGGAAAAGAACATGTGGCAAGAGGGGAATCACGCAAGAGGAGGTGAGCCTAGGGATTGTGAGAGGCAGAGGCTATAAACTAGATAGGAGCCCCCTCATTTTGGATCATTCAGTTATGTGTATTTTAAGCTATTCGTTTTGACTTCTGAGCACGCTGGCTGTTTAGCTAGTCTGCAACACTGTTTAGTGCATTGAGTGTCTCTGTTCGAGATCTCACCCTTAGTCTCGGGGGACTTCGAGTGCCTGCTCGGGCAAGGTATTTCCATTGGTATTTCAGCATTAGTTTTTATTATCATTTCAGCAGCAGTTTCATCAGCTTTTTGGAGGACTGCGCAGCACTTGGAGAGGGACGCAGTTCTTTTTGGTTGCAGTGCTGGATTGGGGTTTGCAGGTGGATTTATGCAGGGAGATTGAGCAGGGGTCCAGTTCTTGTCTCATTAGAGGATTTTGACAGGGTTTTTGGCAGTGTTTCAGGCGGAGTTTGGAGGGGTTTTTCTCAGTGGCAGCGTAGGGCATTGAGAAACTGCGCGGAACGCCAAGAGGGTGTTTTTCACGGGTCGGCTATTCCAGGAAATCTTTCTGGGTTATTCTGGGTTTTTTGAGTAGAGCCCAAATCTAGAGTTTCAGCGTTTTCCGAGGAGGGGAGCAGCCCTGAATCATCATTTGTTCTCTAACAGCAGCAGCAGCATCCATGTAGAGAGGCCATTCTTGTCATTCTGAGAGTATTTCTTCACTTGCCTTGTGCAAGTCGAGGTGCCATATGTCTGATCACCTCTTGTACTCATTTTATTGCTCAGTATAATAATATTCCTTAGCCTTTCTTGTATATCTGCTTATATTTCTAGTTTATGTTATTATTTGTTGTTTTACTGTTATTTATCACTTCTGGGTTACTATATCATTTGCACGTATTTGGTTGGAGTTTGTTGTGGTTTTGAGGGATATTCCGAGTTAGGAATATTACCGTGGTATCAGAGCATAGATCTGGCTCAGCCTGTGGAGCTAGCAATTTATGACACCAGGCGAAAATGTTAAAAACCCTACATTTGTTACAGAGGTAGGAGGTACAGAGACATTGGACGTAGGTTGGAGAATACCTACGGGGAGGGAGACTGTGTTCCCGTGGTGGACGCAGAACAGGAGGAGCCTGTGGTAGACGCAAAACAGAGAGAGCCAATAGTGGACGCAGAATAGATGGCGGATGAGGATGAGAAGAGATTTGCGGATATGCTTCTCAAAGCAGTGCAGGATCTGTCGAGGCAGATTGAGGTGATGGGGCAGAGATTCACAACAGTAGAGGCCAGATAGTGAGAGAGCCCACGAGTTTTTCAGATTGGCGAGGGATCAGGTGCATCCCATCACTTGCCAGAGCAGCATGATACTGCGCGGCAGGTGGCCTCACATGCCCCTATGCGCTCTACCATGCCCACTTTCTTAGGAGTAGACACGGGGGCCGTAGCCTAGCAGGAGGCAGAGCCTGGACATATGGGTGATTATTTTGCAGAGTACCAGGCCTATGGGCAGGAGTTCAGGGAAGCCCTCTCATTCAGAGATTTTGTTCAGCTCCAGCGGGATAGCAGACCCCGCGACCATCACAGAGGGTACCGACATTACCATGATGGCGATACCCACCATGCAGCGAGTAGATTCCACTTGCCTACGTTTGATGGCTCATCAAACAGTTCGACAAAGTCTTGGGTGGAGAAGTTGGACATTTATTTCCAGCCTAACCAGATGTTGGAGGTAGAGGCCATCAAGGTGGCAACATTGCATTTGGATGGCGAGGCCCAGGATTGGTGGTTTCATGGGATGGTTACACTGGGGCACTCCATAGTGACGACATATGCCGAGTTTACTAGGAGACTGATGGAGCGTTTTGATCGGAGGGATCTAGAGCAACATTTTGTTGAGCTGACGAGGCTCAAGCAGATAGGGATCCCAGAGACCTACATTGCAGATTTCTTGAGGGTCTGTGTGATGGTGCCAGACCTATCCACGACACGAAGGGTCTATATGTATATTGAGGGCCTAGCAGAGCCATTTCGGGGTCTAGTCCGATCCACTAGATCAGCCACACTCCAGGACGCTATCAGCAGGACCCGGGACTTACAGGATGTCTTACCCAAGACTCGGACACCTTACCCCCAGAGACAGAATTTTCAGTCTAAGGGAAAGGATGTGAGGATTCTTCCTCCAAAGGGGAATCCAGGACAAGTACAGTTTGATGACAATGCCAGGAGGGAGTTGAAGAGGAAGCGGTTGTGCTTCACCTGTCAGGAGCCATGGGCATTAGGACATAGATGTGCTGCCGGCAAAGCACATTTTGTTGAGGTCTTCTCTGAGAGCAGTGGAGAAGAGGATGACGAGGAGGATGTGGAGGCAGGAGATAGCCATGCCATATAGGGACTTTTGCCACGTCCACCAGCAGCAGCAGGTGGTGCATCTTTTGCACCCACCGGAGGGGCCCTTGCAGCATTGCGGGGAGTTCCCAAGTATCTGACGCTACGCTCACAAGGGACAGTACGTGGCCAAAGCGTATCAGTTTTAGTTGACAGTGGGGCAACCCACAACTTCATCGATGCACAGATGGTTGAGCGGAGAGGTATTTAGACAGAGAGCTTCAATGGGTTTTCAGTATTGGTCCCAGGAGATCAGACCATGTCATGTGCTTGTTATGTTTTGGAGCTTTTGGTGACGATGGGCACCTACACATTGATTGATCACTTTTTCGTGATCAATATTCCAGACACCAACATGATACTGGGTGTCCAATGGCTTATTACTCTAGAGAAGGTCACGACAGATTGGAAGACCCTAGAGATGGAGTGGGATGATGAGAAGATTGGGAGGCATGAGAAGATACGGGGACAACACACATATCCGCCTCACACTGTGTCGGCTCATCGGATGGAGGCAGTCTTCCGGAAGGGAGGCATAGAGTGGGCAATGGAGCTGTGTGCATCAGAGGTTGGGACTATAGGGCAGACGGTACATCCAGAGATCTAATCCATCCTTGATCGGTATGTCATAGTGTTTGGATAAATTCCACCAGGAAAGCCACTGGATCGGGGGTTTGAGCACACTATCGAGCTTGAGCAGGGCATCTAGATAGTGATCACCACCCCCTATAGGCACCCTAAGGCCTATCGGGAGGAGATTGAGTGGGCTATCCAGGAGTTGCTAGCACTTGGGCACATTCGTCCGAGCACGAGTCTTTTTGCTGCTTTTGTGATGTTGGTGAAGAACAAGGATGGTACATTGAAGATGTGCATTGACTACAGGGCCCTGAACAAGAAGACCCTGAAGAACAGGTACCCCATACCCAAGATCAATGAGTTGATGGACGAGTTGAGGGGAACACGATTCTTCTCAAAGATTCATTTGAGATTTGGGTACCATCAGATTCGCGTGAGGGAGCAGGATATTCCCAAGACCACCTTTAGGTGTCACTATGGTCACTTTGAGTTCTTGGTGATGCCTTTTGGGTAACCAATGCCCCAGCTACATTTCAGTCCTGCATGAATCACATCTTCTGTAGTCATTTGAGGAAGTTTGTGTTGGTATTCTTCAATGATGTTCTCATTTATAGTAGGGCTTGGGAGGAGCATCTCCAGCACATTGAGACAGTATTGCGTATCTTACAGGAGCAGCAGTTCTATGCCAAACTCTCCAAGTGTGAGTTTGGGTTGATGGAGATGTTGTATCAGGGAAGGGGGCATTCAGTTGGTTAGACACAGTGCATCGAGCCTTTCACAGGCTCAAGGAGGTTATGAGCATTTGCCCAGTGCTTGCGTTGCCAAATTTTACGCAGCCATTTGTCTTGGAGTGTGATGCGTCGGGAGAGGGGATCAGCGCAGTATTGATGAAGGGAAGTCACCCTATAGAATTTGAGAGTTGGAAGCTCCTTCCGCACGAGAGGTTGTATTCCATATACGACAAGGAGATGCTAGCCATCATGCATGCATTGGCTAAGTACCTGCAGTATTTGTTAGGCAAGAGGTTTAGGGTGAAGACTGATCACAACAGCCTCAAGTTCTTTTTCGAGCAGAAGCAGCAGAAGTGGATCAGTAAGATCCAAGCATATGATTTTGACATTGAGTATGTCAAGGGTAAGAACAAGGTGGTAGCAGATGCCCTTTCACGTAGACCAGCCACGTTGTCTCTTATGAGCTTAGATACCAATTGGAGGGCTCGACTCTTAGTAGAGTACTCCAAGGACAGGTTTGCATGTGAGGTTCTGGATCGGCAGGTGGCAGATAACAGGTACAGGGTGGTCAATGAGATCATCTATTACAGGGACCGGATCTTCTTGACTGAGGGGTCTCAGCTCAAGAAGAAGGTACTCCAGGCATCACACGATTCACCTTTGGCAGGACATCAGGGGTTTACCAAAACCTACAGGGCCATTAGAGAGAGGTTCTCATGGAAGGGCCTCAAGGAGGACGTGCTCCAACACATTCAGGAGTGCGATGTTTGCCAGAGGAACAAGGGAGAGATGAGCCATCCCGCGGGTTTATTATAGCCTCTCCCCATTCCGGAGGGGAAATGGGAGAGCATTTCGATGGACTTCATCACAGGGTTGCCCACGGTACAGGGCAAGGATTGTATCTTTGTTGTCATTGATCGACTGACGAAGTAGCACATTTCTTTGCCATATTTACACACTATACAGCAACACAGGTGGCCAAGCTATTCTTCAGGGAGATTTTCAGGCTACATGGTCTTCCTAAGACCATCGTCAGTGACAGGGACAGCCGTTTCATGGGCGGGTTTTGGCAGGAGCTTTTCTAATTGGTGGGGATGGAGTTGACACCGAGTACCAACTATCATCCATAGACGAATGGGCAGACGGAGATAGTTAACAAGTGGCAGGGGGCTACTTGCGTAACTATGTCAGTGGGCAGCAGCGAGCATGGCTGAAGTGGCTGCATCTAGGGGAGTACTGCTACAATACTTCACATCACATGTCCATTGGTATGTCACCATTCTATGCCTTATATGGGTATCATCCTTTATGTTTTTTCAACGTGATGTTTGGTGATAGCAAGTCTCCTAGAGCTAAGATTTGGATCCAAGAGAGTCAGGATATCCTTCGAGCTCTCAAGGATAACAGGGGTACAGCGCAGAACCAACAGAGTATGCCGACAAGGGTCAGGTGGAGAGGTAGTTCAAGGTAGGGGACATTGTATACCTACGATTACAGCGATACCAACAGTCATCACTGAAGCAGAAGGTGGCTGAGAAGCTCAAGCCCCCCTTTTATGGGCCATACAGGGTGTTACGCAGGATTGGACAGGTTGCATATGAGTTGGAGCTGCCCCAAGGCAGCAAGATTCATAACATTTTTCATGTATCATGCTTGAAGAAGGCATTGGGGCAGCAGGTGACCATGACAGATGAGCTACCACCCATGGATGATGAGGGGCATTTGGTATTGCAACTGGAGGCTATCATTGACACTAGGGAGAGGAAACTGCGGAGCAGGACGGTCCGGGAATTCTTGGTGAGGTGGAAGAATTTGCCGGATGAGGATGCCACATGGGAGAGTGAGAAGATCTTACAGCATCCATCACTTCAGTTGCTTGAGGACAAGCAACATTTTACCGTGGGAGACTGTAATATTCCTAATTAGCTATGGCTAATTGGAATATTTGATTTTGTTCAATCTTTACCTTCTATAGATATTTGTAAATAAAAAGTGAGTGTAATATTCCTAATTAGCTATGGCTAATTGGAATATTCGATTTTGTTCAATTTTTGCCTTCTATAATCATTTGTAAATAAAAAGTGAGGAAGGGGGAACATAACTCACTTTAGAATAAAAAGTCACTTCCTAGGTAGCACAACGTTGTGACTTGAAGGGGAGCCTAGGGGGTCAAAGGGGGATGCAGAATTGGAGCCCACGCAGACACATCGAGGAACTGCGCAGGAGGAAAAGAACACGTGGCAAGAGGGGAATCACGCGGAGGAGGTGAGCCTAGGGATTGTGAGAGGCAAAGGCTATAAAATAGATAGGAGCCCCTTCATTTTGGATCATTCAATTATGTGCATTTTGAGCTATAGTCGTTTCGACTTCTGAGCACATTGGCTGTTTAGCTAGTTTGCAGCACTGTTTAGTGCATCGAGTGTCTCCATTCAGAGATCTCACCCTTAGCCCCGGGGGACTTCGAGTGCTTGCTCGATCAAGGTATTTCCATCGGTATTTGAGCAGTAGTTTTATTATCATTTCAGCAGCAGTTTCATCAGCTTTTTGGAGGACTGCGCAACACTTGGAGAGGGACGTAGTTCTTTTGGTTGTAGTGCTGGATGGGGGGTTTTGCTGGTGGATTTATGCAGGGAGATTGAGCAGGGGTCCAACTCTTGTCTCATTGGAGGATTTTTGGTAGGGTTTCAGGAAATTTTTAGAGGGGTTTTCTTCAGTGGCAGTGCATGACATTGAGGAATTGCCCAGAGCCCCAAGGGGGTGTTTTTTGGGGGTCGGCCATTCCAAGAAAGCTTTCTGGGTTTTCTGGGTTTCTTGAGTAGAACCCGAATCCAGAGTTTCAACTTTTTCCGAGGAGGGTAACAGCCCCAAATCATCATTTGTTCCCTAGTAGTAGCTGCACAGCAACAACATCCACGCAGAGAGGCCATTCTTGTCATTCTGAGAGTATTTCTTCACTTGACTTGTGCAAGCCAAGGTGCTATCTGTCTGATCACCTCTTGTACTCATTTTATTGCTCAGTATAATAAAATGGCTTAGCATTTTCTCGCTACATTTCTTGTGTATCTGCTTATATTCCCGGTTTACATTATTATATGCTCTTCCACTGTTATTTTATCACTTCTGGGTTATTATATCATTTGCACATATTTGGTTGGAGTTTTTGCTGGGGTTTAAGGAATATTCCGGGTTAGGGATATTACAGTGGTATCAGAGCATAGATCTGGCTCAGCCTGTGGAGCTAGCAATCTATGACACGAGGGGAAAATCCCTACATTTGTTACAGAGGTAGGAGGTATAGAGACACTGGACGCAGGTTGGAGAATACTTATGGGGAGGGAGACTGTGTTTCTGTGGTGGACGCAGAACAGAAGGAGCCTGTGGTAGACGCAAAACAGAGAGAGCCAGTGGTGGACGCAAAACAGATGACTGATGTGGATGGGAAGAGATTTGCAGATATGCTCCTCAAATCAGTGCAGGATCTGTCGAGGCAGATTGAGGTGATGGGGTAGAGATTCACGGCAGTAGAGGCCAGACAGCGTGAGAGCCCACGAGTCTTTCAAATTGGTGAGGGATCAGGTGCATGCCATCACTTCCCAGAGCAGTGTGATACTGCGCAGCAGGTGCCCTCACATGCCCCTACACACTCTACCATGCCCACTTTCTTAAGAGCAGACACGGGGGTCATAGCCCAGAAGGAGGCAGAGCTCAGGCATATGGGTGATTATTTTGCAGAGTACCAGGCCTATGGGCAAGAGTTCAAGGAAGCCCTCTCATTCAGAGATTTTGTTCAACTCCAGTAGGATAGCAGACGTCGCGACCATCACAGAGGGTACCAACATTACGATGATAGCGAGTAGATTCCACTTGGCTACGTTTGATGGCTCATCAAACAGTTCGGCAAAGTCTTGGGTGGAGAAGCTGGACATTTATTTCCAGCGAAACCAGATGTTGGAGGCAGAGGCCATCAAGGTGGCAACATTGCATTTGGATGGTGAGGCCCAGGATTGGTGGTTTCATGGGATGGTTACATTGGGGCATTCCACAATGACGACATATGTCGAGTTTACCAGGAGATTGATGGAGCAATTTGATCGGAGGGATCCAGAGCAACATTTCGTTGAGCTGACGAGGCTCAAACAGACAGGGAGCCCAAAGACCTGCATTGCAGATTTCTTGAGGATCTCCGTGATGGTGCTAGACCTATCCACGACACAGAGGGTCTATATGTATGTTGAGGGGTTAGCAGAGCCACTGCGGGGTTTAGTTCGATCCACTAAACCAGCCACACTCTAAGACACTATCAACAAGACCCGAGACTTACAGGATGTCTTACCTAGGACCCGGACACATTACCCTCAAAGACAACCTTTTCAGTCTAAGGGGAAGGATGTGAGGATTCCACCTCCAAAGGGGAATCCAGGACGACTGCAGATCGAGGACGATGTCAAGAGGGAACTGAAAAAGAAGCAGTTGTGATTCACATGTCAGGAGTCATGGGCACTAGGGCATAGATGTGCCGCTGGTAAAGCACATTTTATTGAGGTCTTCTCCAAGAGCAGTGGAGAAGAGGATGGCGAGGATGATGTGGAGGTAGGAGATAGCCATGCCATACAAGGACATTTGCCACCTCCACTGCCAGCAGCATGTGGTGCCTCTTTTGCACCTACCGGAGGTGCCCTTGCATCATTGCGAGGAGTTCCCAAGTATCTGACGCTATGCGTACGAGGGACAGTACGTGGCCAACGGTATCAATTTTGGTTGACAGTGGGGCAACCCACAACTTCATCGATGCATAGATGGTTGAGCGGAGAGGTATTCAGACAGAGAGCTTCAATGGGTTTTCAGTCTTGGTCCCAGGAGATCAGACCATGACGTGTGCTCGATATGTTCTAGAGCTTTCAGTGACGATGGGCACCTACACATTGACTAACCACTTTTTCATGGTCAATATCCCGGACACCAACATGATACTGGGTGTTAAGTGGCTTATCACTCTAGGGAAGGTCACGACAGATTGGAAGACCCTAGAGATGGAGTGGGATGATGAGAAGACAGGGAGGCATGAGAAGATACGGGAACAACACACATATCCGCCTCAGACTATGTCGGCTCATCGGATGGAGGCAGTCTTCCGGAAGGGAGACATAGAGTGGGCAGTGGAACTGCGTGCATCAGAGGCAGGGAGTACAGGTCTGATGGTACATCCAGAGATCTAGTCCATCCTTGATCGGTATGCCATAGTGTTTGGAGAGATTCCACCAGGACAGCCACTGGATCGGGGGTTTGAGCACACCATCGAGCTTGAGCAGGGCATATAGGCAGTAATCACCACCCCCTATAGACACCCTAAGGCCTATCGGGATGAGATTGAGCGGGCTATCCAGGAGTTGCTGGCATTTGGGCACATTCGTTCGAGCACGAGTCCTTTTGCTTCTTCTGTGGTGTTGGTGAAGAAGAATGACGATACATTGAGGATGTACATTGACTACAGGGCCCTGAACAAGAAGACCCTGAAGAACAGGTACCCTATACCCAAGATCGATGAGTTGATGGACGAGTTGAGGGGAGCACGATTCTTCTCGAAGATTGATTTGAGATTTGGGTACCATCAAATTCGCGTGAGGGAGTAGGATATTCCCAAGACCGCCTTCAGGTGTCACTATGGGCACTTTGAGTTCTTGGTGATGCCTTTTGTGCTAACCAACGCCCCAGCGACATTTCAGTCCTTGCATGAATCACATATTCCGTAGTCATTTGAGGAAGTTTGTGTTGGTATTCTTCGATGATATTCTCATTTACAGCAAGCCTTGGGAGGAGCATCTCCAGCACATTGAGATAGTTTTGCGTATCTTACAAGAGCAACAGTTCTATGCCAAACTCTCCAAGTGTGAGTTTGGGTTGACAGAGATGCTGTATCTGGGACACATCATAGGGGTGGACGGAGTGAGGGTCCACAAGGAGAAGATCAAGGCCATTAGGGAATGGCCGGAGCCGAGAAATGTGATGGAACTTCGAGGATTCATTGGCTTTTGCACTTACGACTGGAAGTTCGTCAAAGGTTTCTGACAACTTGCTACACCCCTGATAGATTTGACGAAGAAGGGGGCATTTAGTTGGTTAGATACAGCGCAGTGAGCCTTTGACAGGCTCAAGGAGGTTATGAGCAGCTGCCCAGTGCTTGCGTTGCCAGATTTTACGCAGCGATTTGTCTTGGAGTGTGATGCGTCGGGGGAGGGGATCGGCACAGTATTGATGCAGAGAGGTCACCCTATAGCCTTTGAGAGCCGGAAGCTCCTTCCGCACGAGAGGTTGTATTCTATATACAACAAGGAGATGCTGGCCATCATGCATGCATTGGCTAAGTACCGGCGGTAACTGGTGGGTAACAGGTTCAGGGTGAGGATTGATCACAATAGCCTCAAGTTCTTTTTGGAGCAGAAGCAGCTACAAGAGAGGCAGTAGAAGTGGATCAGCAAAATCCAAGCATATGACTTTGACATTGAGTATGTCAAGGGTAAGAACAAGGTGGTAGCAGATGCCCTTTCACATAGACCAGCCACGTTGTCTCTTATGAGCTTGGATACCGATTGGAGGGCTCGACTCTTAGTAGAGTACTCCAAGGACAGGTTTGCATGTGAGGTTTTGGATGGGCAGGTGGCAGATGACAGGTACAGGGTGGTCGATGAGATCATCTATTACAGGGACCAAATCTTTTTGACTGAGGGGTCTTAGCTCGAGAAGAAGATACTCCAAGCATCACATGATCCACCATTGGCAGGACATCAGCGTTTTACCAAAACCTACAGGGCCATTAGGGAGAGGTTCTCATGGAAGGGCCTTAAGGATGACGTACTCCAACACATCTGGGAGTGCGATGTTTGCCAGAGGAACAAGGGAGAGATGAGCCATCCCGCAGGATTATTGCAGCCTCTTCCCATTTTGGAGGGGAAATGGGAGAGTATTTCGATGGATTTCATCACAGGGTTGCCCATGGTACATGGCAAGGATTGTATCTTTGTCGTCGCTGATTGACTGACGAAGTGCACACATTTCTTTGCCATATCCACACACTATATAGCAGCACAGGTAGCCGAGCTGTTCTTCAGGGAGATCTTCAGGCTACATGGTCTTCCTAAGACCATCGTCAGTGACAGGGACAGCCGTTTCATGGGCAGGTTTTGGCAAGAGCTTTTCCGATTGGTGGGGACGAAGTTGACACCGAGTACCAACTATCACCCACAGACGGATGGGCAGACGAAGATAGTTAACAAGTGGCTAGAGGGCTACTTGCATAACTATGTCAGTGGGCAGCAGCGAGCATGGTTGAAGTGGTTGCATCTGGGGGAGTATTGCTACAATACTTCACATCACATGTCCATTGGTATGTCACCATTCTATGCCTTATATGAGTATTGTTAACCACTACGTGTCTACTACCCATAAGCAGTAAACCCCCTTTTCTTCGCAAAAAGGGATAGCGCTTGATCGACGTGTTCATGCCATTCGACAGTCATCATCGATTTGATCATATTAAGTTGTAAACCCAGTCTGCATGTTGAATTGTAAATAATCTTAGCAGAGTTGAGTCATGTATGTAAATTGCCTGGGGGACCTAATTTTCTAGTGATAATCTACGTTTCGAAAGGTTTTTTGTCTCACCGATCCATGATCGGTAGAGTTTTCCTTCAACCTGACCCCAAAGCTGGAATGAATTTTGTCATTAGAGTCTTAGAGGAATCCTAGTGTGTTAAACTGCTAGATTATATTTGGTCGCAAAACTGGGTGGTCTATGAGGGTCTATGTCAAAGGGGTTTTCCCCCTTGAGATGTAAAATTGTAAAAATCATGATGTGAAGTGTCTTGAGGGTTAGGAAATGTTTTAATTCCCTCATAGGTCCTAGGTCCTAGGTTCTAGGGAATTTTTCCAAAGGCTAAGTTCGAGGATCCATTAAAAAAAAAAAAAAATTGAAAAAATAAAAAATATAAAAAAAAATAAATTGAATAAAAAACTTAAAAAAATAATAAAATAATAATTTTTGAGTAAATAAATGTAGAATTTCAGTTTTTTAATGTATTAAAAAATTCAACGGATGAGATTAAGAGATATCTTGATCTCATTGATGGTCGAGAATCATTTGACCATGGATCACTTTGAACTAGCCGTTGGGATTTTTCCTTTAAATAGGGTGCTAGGGGTCATTTGAGATCATTCGATCTGTGAGTCTTGTGCTGAAGAAGCTCTCTTGTAAACTTTTTCTGGTGCTAATAAAGAAAGACTTTGGGTTTGAAATCTTGTTGGTGTTACTCTCTTGAAGTGTTGTGAGCTATTTTATTTTCTGCATATTTTGATTTTCAGCCATTAGTAACAGCTTATTGTAGAGTATTGTTGAACACAGGTATTTTGTTCACTTGCTAGGGTTTGAATGGTATTAGAATATCTGAAGTAATGGCAGGTATCTCCATTACATTTGAGATCTAGTACTGTTTTTCTCTCTTTATTGATGGTTGAAGTGAGCTGTGTAGGAAACCCTTGTTGAAGAAGATCAGTGGGCATTTGGGGAAGTTCTCGGCTGAACCAGCCAACCTCCGCAAGCATTTTCTTGCAGAGCTTGGCCAATTTTGACCCTAGGTTTATCATTTAAGTTTGTTTTCTAATTTGCATGAGAGATTTCTAAAGTATTTCATAATAAATCTGGAGTTTTGATAATATTACTGCTGGTTATTGATAAATATGGTTGTTTAAGAGCCAAAAGTTGTAAATGTTGTTAGCTGATCTAGGGTTTCAATTTTGTTTTATGCGCATATCATTCTGGGTGTTTTTCCTTTTCATTTACAGGTTCAGAGCTCCCTGAAGACTTCTGAGGGTTTGATCAGCTCCCTGCTATTGTTCAGGATTCTGTTATATTACAGGCGGATTTGGGCATTACAGAACGAAGTCAATATTTTTTTTATGAAGTGTAATCCCTGCTTGTTGCATTTAAATCTTTAATTCAATCTGCAACGTCTATGGTTTTTCTGCCATTCTCCTAGCTGCCTGCCCACGGATCGTTACCATATAGAGCACGCAGTCTTCAGCCAGGTTTTCAATGCAGTCTTCAAGCAGTCCTGAACGTAGTTTTCTTCTTCTGCTCTTCCTTTCTATTTATTTTTGCATGTCATTCCAAATTACACGTTGCTTCCTCTTGGACCTGCGCATTTCTATCTCTGCTATCTTTCCTTGCGTCCTTCACTCAGCTCCGTACCCTCATCCGCTGCAACACGCTGTCTCATCATATCTGCAAACGAAAACTGAGAACCTACAAACCTGAAGGCAAAATACCAAACGTGTTTTCAAATCATTCCCGTCTCCTTCACGCTACTTCTGTCGGATTCCCTCAACCCTGTAAGCATACACAGCAAGGAACACTTCGAATTTTTATGGTTGCTCCCTCAGTGTTGACCTGCCCTTCGATCTACACCTGCAACTGCTCGTCGGCTTCAAACTGCGCATTCGCTCCATTACAAACTCCGCCATTGACCTGCGTAACACCAGACGAGGTTATCAACTTTGATTTGGTTGCGTATTGTAAATTTCGTTTTGATATGCATAGATTGATTTTTTTTAAATAGATTTAAGTTTTAGTATTTCTTAGTTAGGGTAACGTATTGCATTTTTTTATTTTATTTAGTTTTTGGGCTTAGTTTTAGTTTAGCGTAGAAATTTCTTTGTCTTTTAGGACTTTAGTTTTGATTTAATTTTTAGTTTTAAATTGATTTTTTTTTAAATCATAAAAATTATAAAAAAAAGAAGATATAAAATATAAAAAGTCCCTTCAGTTAGGTTTTGGTTCTATTCTTGTTTAATTTTTTTTTTAGAACTAAATCTTTAGTTTTAGTTTAGATTTAAATTTTAAGTTTTCTCTTTTAAATATAACAATAAAAATTTATAAAAATTATAAAAGGAATTTCTTTTCTTTTAAGTGTAGATTTTGATATTATTTAGTTTTGGTTTTATTTGAAAAATATAAAAAATATTTCTGGAATTTCTTTGCCAGTTTGAGTCTTGGCTCAGGAATTTGTTATGTTTTATCTTTTCTGCTGAGGCTAAAATTTTGACGTGGGGAATTAATGTTTAACATTTTTAACATGCTTGAATGTTCATTCGAAGATTAACTACATGAATGTAATCTCTGGCTAGCATCTTACGTGGTTGTTTAAAGCATTTATCTTTCAAAATTTTTAATCGTTGGAATATCGTTATTGAGATTTAATTGTTGGATCACTATTAAAGCGTTGTGCGTTTATCGAATATCTTACATTACTTGAGTTATCTGATGGTAAATGATTGTTAATGAGTTCATCTTTCCGTAGCATTTGATAGATAATCTTTCAAACATTAACTCCATAAGGCACTGGTCTATTTATTTAATAAAATCAATTAAGTGCTTGGTTCTTTTCGTGTCTCCCAAACCAACTGGTTCACAGTTGGTCATCCATTTTCCTATAGGGTCTACCCCCCTCAGCCACGGGAGACAGGCTTAAATGGAGAGATCGGGGATCAGAGTGACAGCCCTTGGTCTGAGCATTGTCGTGACAATCTGTGTGACAACATTTTGCGCCGTTGCCGGGGATAGAGTTTTTTCTGTCCTTGGTTCTTTCATTTCGAGCTTTTCCGTGTTTCACTTCCTGTCCGAATGGCGACTCCACTTCATATATTATCTTCAAGAGTGTAGACTAGAAGACATCCAAGCAGTCTGTGAAATCCTGCTCTTGATCCTGAAAGGGCCCTCAGGGTGCGATTACACAAACTCTCTTCTCGTACACTTCTTGTTAACCTCGGACAAGAAGCCCTCTCTGATATCCATTTACTTTTTACTAGTCCAGTTGAGCACACCATCATGGACATATTCGCCCCATGTAACTTTGCTAATATTCAGGGTTATCCCAATGATATTCCAAAACATGGAATGGATAAATTGCCTATCTTTCAGGGAGATAACGCAATCAGTGCTAATTCACATCTGAAAGCTTTTAGTTCATGGTTGGGGAAATACGCAAGGGCCACTGATTTTAATCATGAAGATGTTAAAATGACCCTTTTTGTTCTGACTTTGGAGGGTGATGCTCTAGATTGGTTTACGGAAAAGCCTCAAAATTCATTTGATTCCTTACAATCGATTGTTAACGCCTTTAAGGAAAAGTATGAAGATAAGCAAGAAGGAAGACACCTTGTGAAAGCTATCAGCATAATCAAAAAGAGAGAGAATGAAATTGCTGAAGAATTTAATAAAAGGGTTAATGATATTATTAAAGAATTACCTCAAGACTATAAACCTACTGACAAATCTCATCGAGATTTTTACATTGATGGCTTTAGTCCTGAGCCATCTTATGAGTTAAGGCGTGCTAGGCTTAATGATTATAGGGATTGCCAAGCCTTAGCTATAGAACTTGAAAAGGACAAGGCAGCATCTGGGAAGTCTGAGATCCCAAGTTTCGATAGCGTTGTTACGAAACTAAAAGAACCTAAAGGAAAAGCAGTTCAAGAACCTGAAAGCGAACTTGTTCTCAAATTGCTTCAAAAGATTGAAACCATGGAAATTAATCATACTAAGGAAATAGCCACTTTGCAGAATAGGTTGGTCCAAATGTAAAGAACGCAAACGCAAAATTTCCAGCCTCGAAATAATAATAACAGAAATAACAATTGGCAAAAGAAGGGTCAATCTAGTGAGCAGAGACCCCCTAATCCGTTTACTAATTTGGTTGATAATGCTCCTCCTTATTGTCGTGTTTGTGATGCTCTTCATGAAGAAGCCACTTGCCCTATCGTTAGAAGAATCTTAGATAACGGGATGTTTGGAACAGGTGATCAAATAAATGTGGTAGGTAGCAAGTTTCCTTTGTCTATGGATGACTGGATAGAGGTCAAGGAAAATAGTCGTGACGTTATGAATCCTTCATAAACTTTTAGTATAAATAACCTTGAAAATGAAGATGACATTTTGGCTAGGTTATATGGTGAAAAACCCTCTCCTGAGCAAATCTTGGAAATTGCTAGAGATAAAGGTTTGACTTATCAGAGAAGGGATAAAGACCAAAGCGGGAATCAAATTCCCCCTTGAACTTTTAACTCTGGTTTAAACTCTAGATTAGATGTCGATTTGGGAAGTTGGTTTAACAATGCAAAAATCTGGGTTCCTGTCGCCAAGATTGCGAAAATCCCTTCCCAAAGAGATAAGTTGTTAAAAGCTATTCAAGGTCCTCAAGTAAATATTTCTCAACAGAAGAATCAGGAAGTTGACTATCATGATGCTCCCATATATTTGCAAAGCCTAGATGCTGATAACAAAGATCGCTAGCCTTTCTTTATCACCTTGTTAGTTAATGGATACAAATTGAATAATTGCATGTTGGATTCTGGTGCATCAGCTTGTGTACTGACTAAAAGGGTCATGGAATAGATTAACTTAAGAGTTTCTAGACCCTACTATAACATATGTGCCATGGATTCTAAGAAAATTGAAGTGCATGGTTTGATCAAAGATTTGCAAGTTCATCTATCAGTTTACCCAGACATCATGATTGTTATGGATATTGTTGTTGTGGATGTGCCTGATGCTTGGGGTATGGTTTTATCCAGAAAGTGGGCCTCTGATCTAGGAGGAAGTATTCAAATGAATTGGTCATATGTTATGATTCCTTCTCCTAGGGGTGATGGTTTTGTAAGACTAAATAGAGAGCCCGAAAGAAAATTTCATGTCGAAGATCCTAAGAGGCCTCAAAACGAGATAATCAAAGAGCAATCTGACATTGGGAACTATGCCATCATGTCTAATTTCATAATTCCTCCCGATGATAAGATTAAGGATCTCAATAATAGAGTTTGGTACATGTACTTCGATGGTGCATCGTCTAGGCATGGTAAAGGTGCTGGAATAGTGCTTAAATCTTCCCTTGATCACATTTTCAAGTTTGCCTATCGATTAGAATTTGAAGCAACCAACAATGTCGCTGAATATGAGGCTATATTGTTGGGTCTTGAATTGGCACAATCTTTGAAGATTAAGTTGCTTAGCATTAAGGGGGATTCTGATTTAATTATCATGCAGCTTAAGAATAAATTCATATGTAAAAATCAAAGATTAAGAAATTATCGAAATGTTGTATGGGATACTATGGAGCACTTTAATGCCCTTGACCTTAAAGCAATCTCAAGAGAGCAAAATAGTTTGGTAGATGAACTTGCCGTAGCTGCTACTAGTTTCCAGTTATCTGATGAGCTAATTAAAGATAAGATCAAAATGGAAGTAATATTTAAACCATCTGTTCCAGATAACTTAGAGCATTGGCAGGTCTTCAATGATGAAAAACAAGTCATTCGTTTTCTTAATAGTTTGGATGAGTTTGAGGATTTCCAGATAAATCCTGAGGAGGATGGATCTTTAAATCATGAGCATATCATAAATCCTACTCCTAGGAATGTGGTTGCCTTAGAGCAACATTTTGACCGGCATGATGCCACGAAGTTAAGAGAAGAAAATAAGATGGACCCAGGCGAATATCTTGAGATAAACATTGGTACTTCTGAAAACCCAAAAATTGTTAAAATCGGCAAAGGTACTAGTGTGGAGGAAAGGAAAAAGTTAACTAATTTACTTCGCGAATGTCGAGATGTTTTAGCTTTTTCTTATGATGAATTAAAGGGCTATAGGGAAGATGTCATGGAACATACTATCCCCTTAAAAGATGAAAATGCTAAACCCTTTCGCCAGAAACTTAGGCAAATTAACCCTAAATTAGCCCCTTTAGTTCAGAAAGAGCTTGTGAAAATACTTGCAGCAGGAATTATCGCTCAAACCAGGCATTCGACATGGTGTTCAAATCTGGTGATTGTTAGGAAAAAGAACGGTACAATAAGGCTTTGTGTCTTTCCGAAACCTTAATCTAGCATGCAAGAAGGATAATTACCCTTTTCCAAACATGGAAACTTTGTTGCAAAGGGTAACCGGTTCTGGAATGATGTCGTTACTAGATGGTTTTTCTGGGTACAATCAGGTATGGGTTAAAAAGGAAGATCGTCATAAAACCACATTCACCACGCCATGGGGTACATTTGAATACATCAGAATGCCGTTTGGATTAACCAATGCAGGGGCTACATTCCAAAGGGCTATGGATTATGCTTTCAAGGGGTTAATCGGGAAATTTATTGAGATTTATCAAGATGATCTTACTGTTTTTTCTAAAGATGGTATCAGTCATGTAAATCATCTTAGGCAGGTTTTCGATAGATGTAGAGAATACGAGATTTCTTTGAATCCTGCTAAGTCTGTTTTTGGAGTAACGGAAGGGAAATTACTGGGCCATATCATCTCTAAGGAGGGAATCAAGATTGATCTTGAAAGAATTGAAGCAATCCAAAAGATTCCCCTTCCTCATAATCTCAAATCCCTTCAGTCCTTCCTTGGAAAGACAAATTTTATCAGAAGGTTTATTCAAAATTACGCAGAAATAGCTAAGCCTATTCAAAGTTTTCTAAAGAAAGATGCAAAATTTGTTTGGCAAGAAGACTGCAAAAAGGCTTTTCAAGAAATCAAATGTGCTATTGCAAGAGCTCCTGCCTTAGTCTCGATTATTCCAAGGATTTCATGATTTTTTCTTTTGCTTTCGAAGATACCATTGCTGGTGTCCTGCTTCAAAAGAATAAAGATGGTCACGAGCAGCCTATTGCTTTCATGAGTAGAGCACTTCAGAATTCTGAATTGAAGTACAATACCATGGAAAAGCAGACTTATGCCTTGGTCAAGTCTCTTAAGCACTTCAAAACTTATGTGGGTTATTCTAAAATTATTGCTTTCGATTCTGCTGTTAAAGATATATTAACTCAAACTGATTTCTTAGGGACTCGCGTTAGGTGGGTTACTAAAATACAAGAGTATGATTTAGAGATCAGACCCACCAAGCTAGTTAAAGGCCAAGGTTTGGCTCAAATGTTGACTGAAATTAATGAAAAACTCTTGGTTTGTTTTGTATTAACGATCTATCTTCGCCTGAGTTGCAAAGATTAGGAGAGCATGAGTGCTACAAGGACATAGTTTATTACTTGATGAATCTTGCATGTCCTAACCATTTAGTTGCTCATAAGAGAAGGGCTCTTAGATTAAAAGCCACTAAGTATTGCCTTATGAAGGATGGCATTGGGTGGAGAAACTCTGAGGGCATAGTGCTTAGGTGTGTCGATGACATTGAGTCCAAGAAATTAATCTCCGAGTTTCATTTAGGATTTTGTGGTGGTCATTATGCTGCTAGAACCACTGCCCACAAAATCCTGAGAGCTGGTTATTATTGGCCTTCAATTTTTTCTGATGTGCATAGGTTTGTTAGAACTTGTCAAGCCTGTCAACTATTCACTGGGAAATAGAAGCTTGCCGCCCTGCCCCTACAACCTGTCATTGTAGAGGCACCTTTCCAGCATTGGGGTCTGGACTTCATAGGGAAGTTCCATGAAAATTCTAGCAATGGCTACTCATGGATTTTGACTGCTACAGATTATTTCACTAAATGGGTTGAGGCCATTCCTACTAAGAATGCCACTGAAACTAGATTTGGTGTCCCTGCTAAGATCACTACTGACAATGCCAAAGCTTTTAGTTCCTCAGAGTTTTCATCTTTCTGTTTCAAGTATGGCATTGTCTTATCTCATTCGTCAAATTACTATCCTCAGGGTAATGGTCTGACTGAATTAAGTAACAAGAATCTCATAACCATTATCAAGAAGATAGTAGGAGATAATAAGAGATCATGGGATAGCAAAATCAGGTATGCTTTATGGGCAGATAGAATCACTAAGAAGACAACTACTGGCAAATCTCCCTTTGAATTAGTTTATGGCTTGGATGTAACCTTACCTGTGCACCTGAAATTGCTAGCTTATCAGCTCCTTAAGAATTTTTTTGCTAATAAGGATGTTGTTCAGAATAGAATAGATCAGATTGTGGAGTTAAATGAAGCTCGTAGGACAGCTTTTGATGCTATATGTAAAAATCAATCTAACATTAAGAAAAGCTTTGATAAATTTTCTCGACCTAGATCTTTGCAGGTGGGAGATATCGTACTTCTTTAGGATTGCAAGAATGAGAAACTAGGAAAACATAAGAAGTTCGACAGTTTGTGGCTGGGACCTTACATCATTTGAGATATAGCTGGACCAAACTCATTCCACTTAAGCAGATTGGATGGTGAACCACTTGATCTACCTGCGAATGGCCAAATGCTCAAGCTGCTCTTCAAAGATGATATCTGATGCCATAAGGCATCCTTTGTATTGTATTTCTAACCCTACTCCTTGTTATTTCAACATTTTATTTCTGTTTTAGGATTAGATTTACTTTCCTTGTTAATAAATGAAGAGCTTCTATCTTTCATGTGCTTAAATGTTATATGATGATTTTTGAATGGATGCTACTTATTTCTGCTGTGTGTTGCGTGGGTGCAGATTCTGGATTCTCACATTCCTACAGTGTAGCAACATGTCCCCAAGTAGAGCCAGATGTTGACCACTACGTGTCAACTACCCATAAGCAGTACAACCCCTTTTCTTCGCAAAAAGGGATAACGCTTGATCGATGTGTTCATGCCATTCGACAGTCATCATCGACTTGATCATATTAAGTTGTAAACCCAGTCTGCATGTTGAATTGTAAATAATCTTAGCAGAGTTGAGTCATGTATGTAAAATTGCCTAGGGGGACTTAATTTTCTAGTGATAATCTACGTTCCGGAAGGTTTTTTGTCTCACCGATCCATGATCGGCAGAGTTTTCCTTCAACCTGACCCCAAAGCCGGACTGAATTTTGTCATTAGAGTCTTAGAGGAATCCTAGTGTGTTAAACTGCTAGATTATATTTGGTCGCAGAATTGGGTGGTCTATGAGGGTCTATGTCAAAGGGGTTTTCCCCCTTGAGATGTAAAATTGTAAAAGTCATGATGTAAAGTGTCTTGAGGGTTAGGAAATGTTTTAATTCCCTTATAGGTCCTAAGTCCTAGGTCCTAGGGAATTTTTCCAAAGGCTAAGTTCGAGGATCTATAAAAAAATAAAAATAAATAAATAAATAAATAAAAAAATAAAATAAAATATAAATTGAAAAATTAAAAAATATATAAAAAAATAAATGAGTAAAACTTAAAAAATAATAAAATAATAATTTTTTGAGTAAATAAATGCAGAGTTTCAGTTTTTTAATGTATTAAAAATTCGATGGATGAGATTAAGAGATATCTTGATCCTCATCAACGGTCGAGATCATTTTGACATGGATCACTCAAACTAGCCGTTGGAATTTTTTCCTTTAAATAGGGTGCTAGGGGTCATTTGAGATCATTTGATCTGTGAGTCTTGTGCTGAAGAAGCTCTCTTGTAAATCTTTTCTGGTGCTAATAAAGAAAGACTTTTGGGTTGAAATCTTGCTGGTGTTATCCTCTTGAAGTGCTGTGAGCTATTTTATTTTCTGCATATTTTGATTTTCAGCCATTAGTAACAGCTTATTGTAGAGTATTGTTGAACACAGGTATCTTGTTCACTTGCTAGGGTTTGAATGGTATTAGAATTTCTGAAGTAATGGCAGGTATCTCCATTACATTTGAGATCTAGTACTATTTTTCTCTCTTTATTGATGGTTGAAGTGAGCTGTGCAGGAAACCCTTATTGAAGAAGATCAATGGGCGTTTAGGGAAGTTCTCGGCTGAACCAGCGAACCTCTGCAAGCATTTGCTTGCAGAACCCGACCAATTTTGACCCTGGGTTTATCATTTAAGTTTGTTTTCTAATTTGCATGAGAGATTTCTGAAGTATTTCATGATAAATTTGGAGTTTTGATAATATTACTGCTGGTTATTGATAAATCTCGTTGTTTAAGAGTCAAAAGTTGTAAATGCTGTTTAGCTGATCTAGGGTTTCAATTTTGTTTTATGCACATATCATTCTGGGTGTTTTTCCTTTTCATTTATAGGTTGCAGAGCTCCCTGAAGACTTCTGAGGGTTTGGTTAGCTCCCTGCTATTGTTTAGGATTCTGTTATGTTACAGGTGGATTTGGGCATTACAGAGCGAAGTCAATATTTTTTTTATGAAGTGTAACCCTTGCATGTTGCATTTAAATCTCTAATTCGATCTGCAGCGTCTAGGGTTTTTTCTGCCATTCTCCTAGCTGCCTGCCCACAGATCGTTACCATATAGAGCACGCAGTCTTCAGCTAGGTTTTCAACGCAGTCTTCAAGCAGTCCTGAACGTAGTTTTCTTCTTCTGCTTTTCCTTTCTATTTATTTTTGCATGTCATTCCAAATTACACGCTGCTTCCTCTTGGACCTGCGCATTTCTATCTCTGCTATCTTTCCTTACCTGTGTCCTTCACTCAGCTCCGTACCCTCATCCGCTGCAACACGCTGTCTCATCATATCTGCAAACGAAAACTAAGAACCTGCAAACCTGAAGGTGAAATACCAAACGTGTTTTCAAATCATTCCCGTCTCCTTCACGCTACCGCCGTCGGATTCCCTCAACCCTGTAAGCATACGCAGCAAGGAACACTTCGAATTTTTATGGTTGCTCCCTCAGTGCTGACCTGCCCTTCGATCTACACCTGCAACTGCTTGTCGGCTTCAAACTACGCATTCGCTCCATTACAAACTCCGTCGTCGACCTGCGTAACACCAGATGAGGTTATCGACTTTCATTTGGTTGCGTATTGTAAATTTCATTTTGATATGCATAGGTTGATTTTTTTTAAATAGATTTAAGTTTTAGTATTTCTTAGTTAGGGTAACGTATTGCATTTTTTTATTTTATTTAGTTTTTGGGCTTAGTTAGTTTAGCGTAGAAATTTCTTTGTCTTTTAGGACTTTAGTTTTGATTTAATTTTTAGTTTTAATTTTTTTTTTTTAAAATCATAAAATTAAAAATAAAAATATATATATATATATATATATATATATATAATATATATAAAAAGTCCCTTCAGTTAGGGTTTTGGTTCTTATATTCTTGTTTAATTTTTTTTTTTAGAACTAAATCTTTAGTTTAGTTTAGATTTAAATTTTAAGTTTTTCTTTTAAATATAACAATAAAATTTATAAAAATTATAAAAAGGAATTTCTTTTCTTTTAAGTGTAGATTTTGATATTATTTAGTTTTTGTTTTATCTGAAAAATATAAAAAATATTTCTGGAATTTCTTTGCCAGTTTGAGTCTTGGCTCAGGAATTTGTTATGTTTTATCTTTTCTGCTGAGGCTAAAATTTTGACATGGGGAATTAATGTTTATCATTTTTAACATGCTTAAATGTTCATTCGAAGATTAACAACATGAATGTAATCTCTGGCTAGCATCTTACGTGGTTGTTTAAAGCATTTATCTTTCGAAATTTTTAATCGCTGGAATATCGTTATTGAGATTTAATCACTGGACCACTATTAAAGCATTGTGCGTTTATCGAATATCTTTCATTACTTGAATTATCTGATGGTAAATGATTGTTAATGAGTTCATCTTTCCGCAACATTTGATAGATAATCTTTCAAACATTAACTCCATAAGGCACTGGTCTATTTATTTAATAAAATCAATTAAGTGCTTGTTTCTTTTCGTGTCTCCCAAACCAACTGGTTCACAGTTGGTCATCCACTTTTCTATAGGGTCTACCCGCCTTAGCCGCGGGAGACAGGGTTAAACAGAGAGATCGGGGATCAGAGTGACAGCCCCTGGTCTGAGCGTTGTCGTGACAATCTGTGCGACAACAGGTATCATACTTTATCTTTTGTCGACGTGATGTTTGGTGATAGCAGGGCTCCTAGAGCCAAGATTTGGATCCAAAAGAGTCAGGATATCCTCCGAGCTATCAAGGTTAACATGGCTACCGCATAGAACCAGCAGAAGCTATATGCCGACAGGGGTCGGGTGGAGAGGCAGTTCGAGGTAGGGGACATGGTCTACCTACGATTACAGCCATACCAACAGTCATCACTGAAGCAGAAGGGGGCTGAGAAGCTCAAGCCATGCTTTTATGGGCCATACAAGGTGATACGCAGGATTGGACAGGTTGCATATGAGTTGGAGTTGCCCCAAGGCAGCAAGATTCATAACATTTTTCATTTATCATGCCTGAAGAAGGCATTGGGGCCGCAGGTGACCGTGACGGATGAGTTACCACCCATGGATGATGAGGGGCATTTGGTATTGTAGCCGGAGGCTATCATTGACACTAGGGAGAGGCATCTGCAGAGCAGGACGGTCTGGGAATTCTTGGTGAGGTGGAAGAATTTGTTGGATGAGGATGCCACTTGGGAGAGTGAGAAGATCTTACAGCATCCATCACTTCAGTTGCTTGAGGACAAGCAACATTTTTACCGGGGGAGACTGTAATATTCCTAATTAGCTATGGCTAATTGGAATATTCGATTTTGTTCAATTTTTGCCTTCTATAGTTATTTGTAAATAAAAAGTGAGGAAGGGGGAACATAACTCATTTTAGAATAAAAAGTCACTTCCTAGGTAGCACAACGTTGTGACTTAAAGGGGAGCCAAGGGGGCCAAAGGGGAACACAGAAATGGAGCCCACACAGACACATGGAGGAACTGCACAGGAGGAAAAGAACATGTGGCAAGAGGGGAATCACGCAGGAGGAGGTAAGCCTAAGGATTGTGAGAGGCAGAAGCTATAAAATAGATAGGAGCCGCCTCATTTTGGATCATTCAGTTATGTGCGTGTTGAGCTAGTCGTTTCGACTTCTGAGCACGCTCGTTGTTTAGCTAGTCTGCAGGACTGTTTAGTGCATCAAGTGTCTCCGTTCGGAGATCTCACCCTTAGCCCCGGGGGACTTTGAGTGTCTGCTCGGGCAAGGTATTTCCATCGGTATTTGAGTAGTAGTTTTATTATCATTTCAGCAGCAATTTCATCAGCTTTTTGGAGGACTGCGCAAAACTTGGAGAGGGACACTGTTCTTTATGTTGTAGTGCTGGATTGGGGGTTTTGCAGGTGGATTTATGCTGGGAGATTGAGCAGAGGTCCTGTTGACTACTGGAGTAGCACGTGATGATTATGTGAAGACTCCATGCCCAAGGATGATCCAGAGGACACTTGTACCATCAGATGTCATCAGTCAATAGAGTTTTTTAACTCTCCTTCTATCTTCTCATCATCTTTCTTCTTTGTACCCAGATTCCACACCCTGCGGGGAATTGTAATAAGTGATGCTAGTATGATGAGTTTCTTGAATTTGTAACAGGCCTAGGATGTGGGACTCGATCAGCAAACGAGTACACCTTGGAGTGTTTTTTTTAATCCGGTTAATTATCCCTTCTTTTTCAGAGGCGGATAATTCTCTGGATTTTTTCACTCATTTTTACCCCAAAGCCGAGGTGACGGTTTGAAGATTGAGCCCCTGACACATCTTAGTGTCTAGGGTCGATGTATATTACCATACTAGATCACACGAAAAGTTTCGTGGAATTTGGCTAGGTCTAAGTAGGATTTTTTAATAGTTAAAAATTTCCCGCACAACGGGATTTTTTAATTATTTTTTATGTAAAGGCATAAATAACTGGCCTTAGGAGATGTCTGGGGCGTATGACCAGTCAAAATTCATCCTCAGAGGCCCAGCATTCTCCTAAAGCCTACTTTGGGGGTCAAAAAAATGACTCAGAGTCCCTCAAAAGTCAATTTTTCCAGTGACAGTGGCGAAAATGAAGAAAAAATTCAAAAAAATGAATAATTGGAAAAATTTATAAATTTTTCCAAAGTCAAAATAAGTCAAATTTTGACATGGAAATTATGTAGAGAATCAAGGATGATGTGGCAAACACGTGGGACCCACCAAAAAAGTTTCAACTCAAAGTCAAAGAAAGTCAAAGTCAAGTCAAAGTCAAACAGGCACCACGTTGAGTTCATGAGGCAATGAAATTTTGGAAGTTATAACTTTGATTTAATTCAAAGGTTGAGAAATTATTTTAAGGTTGAAAGTGGAAAGTAAATGAGTGGGGAGGGGACCCACCTCAGCCGACCAAAAATACGTATAGCTCAGCGAACAAAAGGCACATGCCAAATCTAAAAAATACGCTGGCCCAATTATGTACGCAGGTCAGCATAGTCTACGTGGGCAGTCAAAAGGTTCAAACAACATTTACGTTGGCAGTCCCAGCATTTACGTTGGGCAGCAAACAGCAAGTTAACGCAGGTCAGCTCAGCATTTAACGCAGCTCAGCCAACAGTATACACGCTGTCCCAGCAGTCTTATGTGGCCAGCAAGTTAACGTTGGCAAGTATAACTCAGCAGTTTAACGTGGCAGCCCATGTGCCAATCAACAGCCAGTCCGTACGCAGTCAAAAAGGCAGCCACGTGGGCAGTCAAAGCAGTTACGTGGGCAAGAACAACAGTTTAACGTGGCTGCCCACTCAGCATATTACACAGGCAGTTAGAACAACAGTTAACGTGGGCATACACAGGTATATACGCAGATTTTGGAGGCAGCCGAGCTCAGTTTAACGCAGGTCATACACAACAGTTAACGTGGCAATTAACAGGCAGTTAGATCAGCATACACGCAGTTATCTCCAGCAACAAAACAATCATATCAACCACTTGTACAAATTCATTTTTCATTGGGATTGTCACTTGCTACACTTGTCATTGTCTCTTGGCATTGGGATCTCCTCCCATTTTCCTATTTATATGAGCCTTGGGCTCTTATTGTATCATGATAGAACGAGTTGTTGGGCTTGCGGAAGCTCTGCTGGATTGTGTACTTACCTTTCACATAAATAAATAAAAGTCTTTGGGGTTACTGGCTTCTTTTGTGGCGCATGCTTTGGTTGATGAGGTATACTTGTGTCGTTTGATATTCATTTGATTTCATATTTGCTATCTAGTTGTTTTTCTTTGTGCATTTGCCTGAGGGCATTATTGTCTAGGGAGGAGAGATTTGCAGCTATCTTAAATCTCCTTTGGGCTTGGTATATTTTGTACACTTGTTGTAGCTTGTCATTCTCGGTTGAATGACAAGCTCAACTTGGTCTCTATATGCCAAGTCTCTTTTGCACTAACAATTGGTTTGCAAGCGTTTTTTTGTGATTTCAAGGGATAGGTTGCCAGCGCTATTGGAGTGTGAGGACTTCTTCGGTTGGAATAGTCACCTCCAACGATATCAAAGGTCCCACAAGTTGTTCAAGCCAGCAATCTCATAAGACATCAAAAGATTTACTCAAGAGGAGGTTTCCTGAGCCCTTCGCTTATTTTTTCTATCTTGAAAAATTATCGCATATTTTCTCCTTTCATTTGAAAGCATTTGACTTTGTTCTAAGCAAATAAAAAATACAATAAATTTTTTTTCATTTATTAAAGAGCAACGCTTTGAAGGCACTGGTCGTTTATGTGTTTCATGCTTATCTTATGGTTAATGGCTATTGCTTATATCATGTTTTGCTTATAGATCTTAGATAAATAATCTTTTTAACTCTAACAAATTCTCCTAGAAACTCACATCTTTGCTTTTAGCTTAACTTTCCATTAGGGACCACCCCCCTTAGCTAACCTAGGAGATAGCTAAAACGGAGAGAGTTGGGATTAGTGTGACAGCCCCTTCTC
>APFE030093475.1:104360-180713 GCA_000404065.3 Pinus taeda | reverse complement strand
AAAACGGAGAGAGTTGGGATTAGTGTGACAGCCCCTTCTCTGAGTTCCCTGCCACCAACCACACCTTGTGGGGTTGAAGGCTTTTCTCACTGACTTGTAGGTAGGTGCGGGCGGCAGGGTCAACATTACCCACAAAGTTGGTTGCTGGAAGCACTTTCTTTGCATTAGGTTAAATTTATTAGCATTTCTTTACTAGTATCATACTTCACAATACTTAATTACTTAAATTGTGGCGTCTTGATTCTTAGTCATATGATCTTAGGTTGTGAATAAATAAATCCAGCTTACTTCTTCCTATGAATTTCAGAGCATCTCTTGTTGTAGCTACTGGAATACAATCCAATTTATAATGTGTAGACGCTGTTATTTACAATGATTAAATTTACATTATATTTGGTGATACTAAACAATACTTCTATGTCATGACTCCTTTAGAGTCTAGACCAATATACTGTGCAACATACTATTTATAAAGTCAAATTCACTATGTTGCCTCTATGTTAGTGCTGTCAAATTCATTAGAAAAATATATAATTTCATGAAGTATGATGTGACTCTAAAAACAATCTCTTATTCCTTTAAACTATGGGTGGGTATTGACATTTTAATCAAAGGTGCCGACTTGAATGTTATAATAATCAGTGATGATGATGATGACAATGTTTATACCGAATTGATGATGATTATTTGTTTATGTTGAATTCATGATGATTTTTATATATTTTTAAATATAGAATCCAGATTCCAGATTCTAAAGACTAAAAGATGAATGGTAAAATGATTTTTTTTTTTTTAATCATATATATATATATATCGTATCCAATTTTTTTGAAAATTTGCTGTATCTGTTTCAAACCTTGTGTATTTGTATCCGTTCCCGTATCTGTTTCAGTGTAACATAGGATCAAACATGTGTTGGCAAGAGTATTGAAAAGTACAAGGAAGGTTTGTTCTAAGAGGGTTCTCATAGAAAGAGGGAGTCGATTATGATGAGACATTTTCCCCAATTGCCAAGTATACTTTTATTTGTACCATTCTTGCATTAGTAGTATGTTTTGGAAGGTGCTTATATTAGATAGATGTAAACACGACTTTTTTAAATGTTGTGATTGATGAAAAGTGTACATAAATTAAATTAAAGGCTTTGAGCTCCATGGGCATGATACCCATTTTTGGAAGTTGAAGAAAGCCTATTATGGGTTAAAGCAGATACCACAAGCTTTACTCTAGGATTGATGAGTTCCTACTAAACTTGGCATTTACCAAGACTAGTGGCGATTCAAATTTCTATTACTTATATTATAATGCTGATTTAATTATCTTGATTCTATATGTAGATGATTTGATCATTACAAGTAGTTTAGAAAAGTTCACTATGTGGTGCAAATAGAAATTCACAAGTGAATTTGATATGACGCATGTTGGAGTTTGGCAAGTTCTTGATGGTTTAGGATTATGCTCCTTCATATTCATAGGTTGTCAACCCCCTAGCAAAGGGGAGGTTCAAGGAGCTGTGATAGCATCATATTTTGTTGTATCTAGGAATATTTCCAAAGCTTATAGGTTTTTACATTTCAATGCAATATAAACTTGTTGAGAGTTAAGATGTAAAGTTTGATGAGGATGTGTGGTCCTCTAGATCATTGGTATCTTTTCTGGTGGTTGATGGTAGTGAGGAGGTCATTGTACCAAATTTTGATTTGGTGGTAAGAGAAGAGCTAGGTCAAGGTGTAGATGAGGAGAGTTTAGGGAGAGATATGTCTTTACCCCCTACTTCAATGCTTAGGAAACCAATATGGCTTAGTTAGACATTGCATGATACATAGGAGCATGAAGGAACACCTAAATTTTCAATGAGGGTAAGAATACTTCCTAGGAGATACACTATCCATATTGAATTAGTTGCTTCCATTTGTGAGTCCTATAGTTGTTTGAGGAAGTGAGGTGTAATACCTTGATAAAGGAGAATGATGTTTGCATGATGGTTTTTTGTTTTTATGAGGGCTTGGTAATTGATTCTAAAACTGTGGTGGATTCAGATTTTTAGATCGCAAGTTTACTTGAGATTGAGAGGGAGAGGACGTGTTGGTGAAGATACTTCCCTCACAAAGAGCGATTTTTAGCTTTTGGGTTGCTTTAAAAGTGTTTACAACTTTAAACCATGCTAGGGTTGCTTTTATGTGATGTGTGGTGCATGGTGAAACCCTATCCCCTTAGCTATATCATAGACCTTTTGGTTGAGGACATTTTGAGAGCATTCTATAGGTGGTTGCTTGACCTTGGACTTCGTGCTAGATGTGACACACTCTTTGATTAGATGGTCATCTTATGTTTCATTGATATCTTCTACATGATGCGCATGTTGAGGATGGTGCTTGCATGGGTGTTGGATCTACGTTGGGGGAGGAGTGTTGGGCACTAGGAGGGAGGGCGCTTAGCCCTAGGAGTGTTGGGCACACTTAGCATGCCTTAGGAGGATGAGCACTTGACTGGGGAATGCTTGGGTTGAGGGCACATTGTATGTGCACCTATGACATATATGTTGAGGTAGAGTATTGGAGCATTGGATGCTTGTTGTGGAGAGTGAGTAGCCTTGTAATGAGTAGTGCTTAACACTTGGAGCTCGTTCTTAGAGAGTACACCACTTGAGGAGCCTTGTCTTGACATTTGTACACCCTAGAGAGAGAGCACTTCACTTGGGGACCTTATCTTAAGGATTAGATTAGGTTGTTTGTGGACCTAGTACACTTTACTATTTTTGACCTCCCTCATCAATTCTATATAAAGGGAGGAGTAGATAATTTTTATCTTGAAGATGAACTTGTCTCATTCTTTTTATTTGTTTTTATGCAAGGGAGGAAGGCGTTAGGTTATGTGAGAGGCAAAACTTAAAGGAGACTTGAAGCATGAAGGTCTGAATCCTTATGTGAGAATGACCGAGGGTTTGTGGCAAAGAAGCCTTATAGAAGGCTCGGAGTGCTTTGCTTGGAGAGCTTGTGTGAGGCAAGATTGGAGAAAGATCAAGGATGAACTTATTAGTCTTGATGCTAGTCTATGGTGGAACCTATGTTTTGGTTGGACAAATTGGTGGAATGCCTTGTTAGGTCATTGTCTTGGTGGTTAATGTTTGCTATTGATAGTGGATATACTAGCTAAGATTTGAAAGCAATAAAAAGTCCTATCTTGTGATAAGCTTGAAGGATTATCTTCTACCAACTTGTGATAAGTTGTTGGTATGTACTTGTAACTTCATTGTTATGGATATATGAAATGTACTTTGTTGTTCAAACTTTATATACTTGCAAATACGATTTTCAACTTATATTCATACGGTGAATGAGTGGTTGCAAGGGGCGTTTTGTATCCAAATTTATCATGAACAATTAGAAGATTTTGTTGAGTGATTTGACAAGTATATGGAAGCTAAGGGGGCAGATTTGTAGTTGTGACAAATCTGCTTTTAATAAGTTAGTTTCATATATGTCATATGTTGGGGATTGTGTCCTAAGGCCTGGAAACATAGTTTCCATGATAAGTAGAAATGTTTGATATTTAGTTTCTTGGGCCGCCTTATGTATTTGGTTGGACAAACATAAGATTAAGATAAGATAATTTTAATAATGTCCAATAATTGATTGCAAGATAAGGTTAATGGGATTAAAAAGATATGTCTAGTGTGGGTACACTATAGGAGTGCAAAAGAAACTCCAATAAATTATAAGAGCAAAAAGGAAGAAAACAAAAATAGTACTTCATAACCATCTATCTAAGCGAGTCTCTAAGTCTGGTCAAAGAAACCCAAAAGGTATAGTAGTGGTATAAGTGCAAAGATACAAAGGGATGGTCCATTATTGGAGATATTGGTACTCAACAAAAGAGAGAGAGAGAGAGAGAGATGGATATGGTGTCAAGTCCACTTGGTCATGATGACTAAGGGCAACAAAAGGTGATCAAAGTATTGGATTGCTATATAGTCTTTTGGTACTGTGAAGGGATCTGACTACAAAATCTGGGGTGGGGGAGAGCATATGTGTGGGGAAGCCCTTCTCTCCTATTATCCTAGGTCAAAGGAAAGAAGCTTCAGAAATAACTTTGGATGTTCGATTGGGTTTGGGGGGCAATGTGGTAGGTGGGGGGTTACCTTGCTCTATATCGGTCTAGAACTGGTCCATTTGTCAGTCTAGTGAAGTATGATCTATGACCTAGTCCAACAATGGCTCATTGGCCTCAGAGATGTTGGTTGACCACCTTGTGAGGGGAGGTTGAGAGGAGGCCTGAGGTCTCATGGTTCTATGGTCTGAAGTACTTTGATGATTTTGGCTGTCTCTTGTTGCTTTGATATGATGGGGAAACTTGAATGTTTGAGGTGAGTCTCCTGGAAGTCAAAGGGTAAGGTGCGGTTTGAAGGATTTTGAAGATATGTGGCCGTGTATCACTCATGAAGAGAGCTAGGCATCTCTTGTAGCGATACTAAAAGAAAGTGGAAAGGGAGCTCCCAAGTCCCTATATAGACAATAATATCGTCCTCTATTTCATAGAAGGCACATTTGAAAATAAGATACATATTTGTTTTGACTCTTATAATTCCCACATTTGGTAGATATTATTTGGCCATGGGATATGCTAGTTGTTCTCAATTAAGAGTTTGTTTGATCCTATTTGAAATTGATCTGGGAGGGTTTTGAGCAAGTGGATTTGGTGTCTATATTGTATGAGGGATGAACAATGAGGCCCTCCTTTAACTTTAAGAAATACTCTTGATAAAAAGCCATCTTCGACCCAAGGCTCTCTAGGGTTGTAGACCAAGTAACCTGGATGTACAATCTATAGATTTTCTCTCTAATGACCTGATGTAGTTCCTATTTAGTCTATAGGAGGAGTCTTGGTGTACATAAAGAGTATCCAAAATGGGGTAGGTGCTCTTGGAAGATGGTCATCAATTGGAGAAACTGAGAAGCCTTTGAGTATCAAACCCATTTACAACCTATGGGTTAGGTTGAGGACAGGGCCTTAGAAGAGCATATTGCTTAGTTATGGGTATCTTTTTCTTGCAAAGGACAAGTCTATAAAAGCCCAAACTTTATGTAGGAAGGAGGTTAGATGGAAGATGACCTCAAGGTGAAAAGGGTGGACATTGAACTCTGCTTGAACAATGGGTTGGGGGACTGTACATTTGCATCCATTGGTGCACCAAAGAAGCAATGTTTGGACTCTCTTAGTCCAAGCACAACCAATTTGTAGTAAATTTTGTCCTTAGATCTCTGAATTGCAGGTTTAACCCTATACAGAAATTACCTGCAAAACGAATTCTTAAAAACATAAAATATACAATGGCGAGACACAAAACAAATGCACAAAGATTTTCCCCTAGATCCCAAAACCAGGACTACCAGATTGATTTTTCATTATGTTCCTTTCAATGTTACAATACATATATATACATGCCGAAGCATTCATAAATCATAATCCATTAACCCTGGATTAGAACATAACTGTAGTTCCCTTGATTAGATCTACAAAATACCATGAGCAGAAAACCATCATGCCCAAAACCATAGGTAGGTTCGCCCACCTAATATAGGATCCAAAATTTTTCTCCTGGGGCATTGCCCCCGGACCCTATACAGGGGGGCTACTACTCCCCTCAAACCCCCCAACAGGGGGGGTTGCGCCCCCCCTGTGACCCCCCCACGCGTGTGACTAGTCGTGGAAAGAATATAGCACACACCCAACATGAATCACATAAAATCGTAGTTTGATAATTGTCTCCATGAAATGAAGCTTGGATGAGATATCTTAAAATTGGTTCTGGAAACATTATTGCTCTAGGAGGGTTTGGGAGTTGTAGCATTTGTTGAGTTAGGCTTGGAGGCCCTGACACATGCCAAAATATGGCCCCACAAGCTGGACCCCTAAGTAGGTGTATGCTATCACGATCTCAATCTTCCTACCCTTGGAAGAAGAAATTCAGGGTGGTGAGAAAGCTCTTTGATGCTTTCAAGATCATAACCTTGGTTTTATCGGGGTAGATTATGAATTGTTGGAGGTTGCGAAAACTAGCTAGGGCATCTATATATCTTGTAAGCTTTGAAATATATGCCATTGTAATCCATATTTCAGATTTAGCTTGTTATCACACAAACCACACTTCTTGAGATAAATTTCTTAAGCTTGAGCAAGTATTTGGTGCAACTAAGAGGGAGGTCATTGTCATTGCACCAACCCTCTTCTGCACATTAGGCTAGCTCTCCTTCAACTCAAAAGGGGTCCCTAGTATAGAATTGCTACAACTTGTATGAGAAAGTCCAAGGTGAAATGAAGAGACGACTCTAGCAAATTAGTTTTTATGAGTTGAAGAAAATAAGTTGAATGGATGGGCCAAAAGCTAGAGTCTTTCCCTTGGGCAATGGCGTTAAGTCAAGGTTCAATGGAAGGTTGTCCTATCAAGGAAAAGAGGAATAATATGGCTGCAAAATACAAGTAATACTAACCCTTTCCTTGTTGTCCCAAATTTCGGAAATTTATCAAGGGGGACTATTACCCACCAATAGTGGGTAACCCATAGGAATTTTTTTTTATCCTCATTTGATAGCCAAACAACTAGCAACACTATGATGGTTGATAGATAGCATAATGCTAGAGTTCTCCACCTATTGCTCTTATCTATGCTCTCATCCATTTGACATTCTTCTTGAAGGAAGGTGGGTCATCTATTAGCAGGTACTTTAACCATTCTAGCAATCCCGTGCTTTTGTTTAATGTTATAGGTCTTTCCCCTAGGAAATGTGGATAATTCAAGGTTCAATGGAAGGTTGTCCTGTTGAGGAAAATAGGAATAACATGGATGCAAAATGTTAGATTTTGTAGCATGGACATGTGTTCTAGTCTTGAAAGGTGTCATTAAGGTTAAGAACACGGGGGAATTAATTATCTCCAAGCCCATGTAATTTTTCCTGATGGAAATATCTTAATTATGTCAATTAATGATTTTTTAATTATTTCCTAAGTCTAACTTAGGGAAAGTGAATAATTAATTGAGATTAGTTGGGATAAGATCGATTTGCCTTTAGAAGCTTTTAGAAAGTTTCTAAGATGATCTTAGCCATTGATTGGATCTAGTGGACTTCTAATTGTGGCCATTCATTGGTCAATGAAAGATTATAAAGGGAGATCGATTGGCAGCATTGGAGATAGATCAAATCATACAAATCATTCTAGTGCATTATTTTCAGAAGACACTAAAGGGTTTCAACAATAGTGATTAAGGAGAGATATTTATGGGATTATTCATCAGATAAATTTCCAGTTTTTGAGTTCCAAAGAGAGTTTATCATGGCCGAATTGTTTCTACAGAAGGAGGCCGAGTTTGGTAGTGTGAGTTTTCCAGTTCACCATGCAAGTTGCCAAAGGTCCAGATTGAGTTGCTAGTTGCTAGTGTGAGTCGCTGGAGGTAGTGAACTTGCTAGATTGATTTGAGGCAATGCAAATTGCGGGAAGGGCAGTGTGAGTTCCCAGTTAGCCAATGCAATTGCAGGAAGGGAGTGTGAATTGCAGGAAAGAGTTGAGTTGATTTGTAGAGGGAGACAATGTAGTTTCATAGTTCAATTTGTTTAGAGGTGGAGATATATTGTTGGAGCTTAGCTAGTGTTAGGCAAGTAGTGGTAAGTTCTCAATAGCGGTTTTGGCTGAAGATATTAATAAAAACCCTTAGATCTGAAAACTGGTTTCCCCACATCAGGGTTTTTCCATGGACATTTTTGTCCAAAAATACTGGTGTAAATTCTGTGATTGGTGTTGTTTATGTTATTATTTGTTGCTTCTCGCAGAAGAATTAATTTATCGTGAATAAGTAACAAGAAATAATTAACTAGGTTAATAACACCTTTTGGGGAGCCAACAATTTCACATGGTATTAGAGCAATGAAGCGCTAAGGTTATCGATGATCTGAGTGCGAGGGTTTTACAGGAGAAATCAAAGGACTCCACATAGATTTTCTCTTATCTATTCAAATTTATTGGGATTTATTGTTCGAGGGTTTCAAAATGGCTTCAGCTGGATTGGGAGATCAGGATAGACTCGAAGGTGCATCAAACTTTGGTATCTAGAAATCCATAATTTTATTATGGTTGGCGGAGCATGGACTGAAAGAGTATGCTACGACAGTTGTTGTCGTACCAACAACTCTGGCGCAGTTAGCAACCTACTGTAAGGAGGATACCAAGGCTAGGTGTATAATCCAAGACGGGGTTAAAGATCACATCATTCCCTATATTGCAGAATTGGATACAACTAAGAAGATGTGGGATGCCATCCTGAAGTTGTTCCAGAATGCTATTGTAAAAAAAAGTTGATCCTCAGAGAGAAGCTAAGAAACACTAGAATGAACAAGGGAGAAGGCGTAGTCAGTTACCTCACTAGGATCAAACTTGTCAATGACAAGTTAGTAGTTGTTGGAGAGAAGATAGATGATGATGAGCTCGTGAGAACAACTCTAAATAGGTTCTCAAAGCAATGGGACTTGTTTGTCCAAGTGATTAATGGACATTAAAAGCCAAAAGAATGAGGACGATGAGAATGTTGCTCTTGCGGGAAAGGGTAAAGCCAAGAAGGGCTCAAGCAAAGGGCCTAACTCTAAGGGAGCGAAGAAAAAGAAGGGCTTGAGTAAAATCAAGTGTTTTGGATGCAGTCAGCATGGACACTATGCAAGTCAATGTTCGAACAAAAAGAAGGGTGAGAAGTAGCAACAACAACATGGGCACTATGCAAGTCAATGTTCAAATAAAAAGAAGGGTGAGAAGAAGCAACAACAACAAATAATAGCTTCAACGAATATTGATGAGTTATCTTCAAGACTTGAAGATGAGTTCACTATCATAGCTTGTTTATCTAGCTCAACCACCACAAGGGTTTTGGTATATTGATAGTGGGGCATCATGTCACATGACAGGAGTGAGAGAATATTTCTTTAGTTATAAAGTGGAGGAGACAGGCTTCCAAATTCAAATGGGAAATAAGCCCAAGTGTATTCCAGTTGGGAGAGGAACAATTACATTTCAGAGGGAGTCAGGGAAAGTACTCATGTTACAAATGTGTTGCATGTGTTAGGTTTAGGAATGAACCTAATTTCAGTTTTTGCTCTTCAAGATACGGTGCATGACGTGTACTTGTAAGGACAAAAGGTGTACATAAAACACTAGGATTGGAAGTCAATGAAGGAAATTAGAGTAAGAAGCAACAAGTTGCACATGTTGCAGTTGGACGCTCCAAAGGCACTAGTGAGCAGTAGCTGTTGGTTTGGGGTAGCATCGGATGTGCTCTAGCCATGCAAATTGGTGGAGAGGCTAAAGCACATGAGATCTCCAAGACCCGGAAATGGTTTGGATAGATTGTACCCGGTTTGGGAGATATTAAAATAATTAATATTTTTAATGGAGTTCCCAAGTCTAAACTTAGGAAAAATAAAATATTATTGTGTATTAATACAAAATTAGGTTGGAAGGTTCCAAAAGTCATGGATCAAGCCAAATCTAATCTTAGCTGTTGATTAGAGATTTAATCTCGATCGTTGAAGGACCAGCAGGTAGAGATTTAATCTCGGTCGTTGAAGGACCAGCGAGGAGAGATTTAATCTCGGTCGTTGAAGGACCAACGAGAAAAGTATAAGAAGAGGCTTGAGGGTAAGTTGGAGAACACACCAGAGTGATCAGTCATTCATTTTGTTAGAGCGGGGTTGCTAAGCAAAAGTGAATCAATGATCAATAATGAGGGGCAGTGAGTACTGGACAGACTGGCAGAGACAATATTGAGAGACCAACGCAGAAGCAGGGAGAGTGAGAGCAACAACCAGTTCAGGCCACACAGAGCCCAACAGAGACAAGCGCAGAGGCCAAAGGGACTGCGTTATCCACGCAGAGGCCGCTGGAGTAACGCAAAGGGTCCTAGAGGCTGTGCAGTGCCTCAGAGGGCTGACGCAGAGGGTTCTGGGGCTGATGCAGAGGGTTCTGGGGCTGACACAGGTTAGCAGGAGGTTGACGCAGAGGCCAGAAGGGCCAACGCTGTGCTTCAGAGTTTGCCGAAGAGGGTTTCATGGGACAAGTTTTCTGAATACCTGTTTCCAAATATAGAGGTATTGCTGCCGTGTATTTTTCTCTGTCAGGCGAGCCACTTAGGCACCAAGTTGTACTCGAGGAAATACTGCATAATAATAAACCCTCATAATAGTTGCATCGGTTTTCCCGCATTGGGTTTTTCCGGGGACATTTGTCCAAAAATAACGGTGTCACTTGTGTGCTTGTTTTTTTTCAATTGATGATCTGTAAATGTTGTGACTGTATTGTGTTTATTTCGGTATTTAAAAGTTTTAAATAACTTGTTCAGAATTTACAAGTAGAAGAAATAAACAAGCAGAATACAGATTAATTTTCTAATGGATAGACTTAGAAAATTCAACATGGTATCAGAGGGTAGTTGCAGATCATAGGAAGCTGAAGGCATCAACTAAGCAGAGCATTTGCAGCAGAATCAGCTGTCCCGAGTGACAGTAGCTGATCCTTGCAGAAGCAACAAAGGAAGGGTTGACGCATAGCGATTGCGTCATCAATCCAGGTCAGAGAGAGGCCAGCGCAGAGGCTGAGGAGGATAGAGAGAGGCTCACACAGAGCCACACAAAGACTAGGAAGGTTGACACAGTGGCTGAGGGAGCTATTTTTGCTGTAGCTGGGATTGCGCAGAGCCTAGAGGCTCAATACTTCAGTTGCTGGGGTGAAGGAAGTTGTGGGCAGTTTGCGGGAGCGAAGCTGGTGGGGTACTGTGGTCAGAACAATACCTAACAGGGCAAGACCAAGGTAGAGGAAGTTGCTGTCGAGGCGGATTTTTAGCCAAGGAATCCGGATCAGTGTTGTAGTTGCACAGACGATTGGAGAGGGGCAACTTGACGGTTGGCAGAAGGATTTCCAGGAAGGAAATCGGGACTTAGAGGGAGTCCAAAGAGAACTTCCAGACGGGAAGAAGAGAGACTTAGCAGGAGTCGAATTGAGAACTTCTAGGCGGGAAGTAGAGAGACTTAGAGGAGTCGACAGAGAAGAGCAGAGAGATGGCTGTGAATGGGCTGAGAGATCAGGACAAGTTGGATAGAGCGTCCAACTTTGTGCTCTGGAAGGCCAGGATCTTGTCCATTCTAGACATACATCGTATCAAGGGCTTTGCCTTGAGAGTAATGGCTATCCTAGTTGACCCGGTAGCTAATGAAAGGTACAAGGAGGCAATGGCTAAGGCAAAGTACATCATCCTTGATGGGGTCAAGGATCACGTGGTTCCACATATTGCCGAGAAGGAAATGACAAAGGAGATGTGTGACACTTTAAAGACATTGTACCAACATACTTTCGTGCAGAGGAAGATGCTCTTGGAGAATCAACTAAGGGCATACTAGATGTAGAAGGGAGAGCAGATAGATGTCTTCCTCGGTCGGTTGAAGGAGATTCCTGACCAACTGACTTCCATAGGGGCCACGTCGGATCAGGAGTTGATGGTGAGGACCACACTTAACGTAGTCTCCGAGGAGTGGGAGACATTTGTCTAAGAGCATACTAGGCAGGGTGAGTCTTCCAGATTGGGAAGAACTTTGGGTGGCTCTTCGTGAAGAAGAGATCATATAGATGACCAAGATGGGGAGTAGCAACAAAGGGATTAAGATCAAGAAGGAAGAGGAAGAGGATGTGGCTCTGGCATCTGCGGGAAAGCAGGAGAAGAGGAAGAATAAGGACCTCTCCAAGGTCAAGTGCTTCCATTGTGGGGAATTGGGTCACTATGTGAACCAGTATCTGAGGAAGAAGAGTAAGGGAGAGGCTTTTGACTCTAAGGTAGCGCTAGTGAAGGCGAAAAAAGAAGTCGAGGAGGATGATGATTATGCCATGAGTGCTCATGTGCCACTTGAGAAGAAGTGGGGAGACATCGAGCTGTAGTCAGGAGGACTACAGGCGATGAGTGGCAGGATCCTTGAGGTACCCAACCTCCTAGATTATACCTTTCTATGGGAGCCTCGAAGAGGAGTAGCAGGACTGGCAGATGTAGGTAGAGACAGATGCAGATGAAGCAGCAGAGAGTGCTAAAGTGCAGGAGTCCCCGGGCAGCGTGAGGTTAGCGGGTTGCAACAGTGTGGGAGGCACGGGCGTGTTGCACTAGTGCAAGATAGCATAGAGAGGTGTGCAACGGTGTGAGATGCAGGGAGTTGTTGCAACATCGTAGAGGTCAGTAGAGGGTGCACTTGTGAGTGATAGAGTGAGCTTCAACATTGGGAGTGTTTCTAGGTTGACAGGGATGTCAGAAGTTGGGTGGATCAGTTACTTACTTCTCAGTAACTGAGTTGCAGTGCAATAGCAGTATGCAGTGGCACAATGCAACATGATGAGAGGGGATGTAGTGCTGATGTAGTGTTGGGAGGATGGACTAGCAACAACACAGATGCAGAGGGAGCTGCCGTACGGATGCAACAGTGGAAGTGGCAGGGCCATGGGCAACAGTACAGGATGCAACAGTGCAGAGGATGTTGGGCGAGGATGCCTAGCATCAGCACAGGGACCGATGCCGGATAGATAATTAGGGTGATGCGCAGTGTGGAGTATTACTAGAGCATAGTCCTCGTTAAGAGGGAGTGTTGATTTGGGGTAGCATCGGATGTGCTCTACCCATGAAAATTGGTGAAGAGGCTAAAGCACATGAGATCTCCAAGGCCCAGAAATGGTTTTTGGACATAGTGTACTCAGTTTGGGAGATATTAAAATAGTTAATATTTTTAATGGAGTTCCTAAGCCTAAACTTAGGAAAAATAAAATATTAATGGGTATTAATATAAAACTGAGTTAGAAGGTTCCAAAAGTCATGGATCAAGCCAAATCTAATCTTAGCCGTTGATTAGAGATTTAATCTCGACTGTTGAAGGACCAATGAGAAAAGTATAAGAAGAGGCTTGAGGGTCAGTTGGAGAACACACCAGAGTGATCAGTCATTCATTTTGCTAGAGCGGGGTTGCTAAGCAAAAGTGAATCAATGATCAACAGCGAGGGGCAGTGGGTACTGGACAAAGAGGCAGAGACAGTGTTGAGAGACCGGCGCAGAACTAGGGAGAGCGAGAGCAGTAGCCAGTTCAGGCCACACAGAGCCCAGTAGAGATAATGCAGAGGCTAGAGGGACTGCATCATCCACGCAGAGGCCACTGGAGTGACGTAGAGGGTCCTAGAGGCTGCGCAGTGCCTCAGAGAGTTGACGCAGAGGGTCCTGGGGTTGACGTAGGTCAGCAGGAGGCTGACGCAGAGGCCAGAAGGGCCATCGCTGTGCTTCAGAGTCGCCAGAGAGGGTTTCGTGGGATAGGTTTTTTGAATCTCTGTTTCCGAATATAGAGGTATTGCTGCCGTGTATTTTTCTCTGTCGGGTGAGCCGATTAGGCATCCAGTTGTACTCAAGGAAATACTACATAATAATAGACTCTCAGAATAGCTGCACCGATTTTCCTGCATTGGGTTTTTTTGAGGACATTTGTCCAAAAATAACGATGTCACTTGTGTGCTTGTTTTCTTTCAGTTGATGATCTGTAAATGTTGTCACTATATTGTGTTTATTTCGATATTTAAAAATTTTAAATAACTTGTTCAGAATTTACAAGTAGAAGAAATAAACCAGTAGACTACAGATTAATTTTCTAACAGATAGACTTAGAAATTAAATAGTAGCAGTAACATAGACATGGGAGAGCTATGTCATAGGAGGGGATGGGTCATATCCATCAGGAGCACCTAAGTTGCTCAAATAGGTGTTCCAGAAGTAAGCATAGAACATGATGACATATGCAGAGGGTATGTACTTGGGAAGTTCGCAAAAGAAACATTTCCAAGGAGTGACAGTAGAGCCAAAGGTGTTCTAGATCTTATTCATTTTGATATTTGTGGTCCTTGTCCACTAAGTCTCTTAGGGGTCATGAGTACTTTGTGACCTTCATTGATGACTTCTCTAAGAAGACCTGGATTTATTTCTTGAAGATAAGGGATGAAGTTGTCAGTCGCTTCCAAGAGTTTTAAGGCTCTTGTGGAGAACTTGATAGGCAGGAAGATTAAGGTTCTTCGGACAGATAATGGAGGTGAGTACATCGAGAAAGCCTTTAATGATTTTTGCACAAAGGAAGGAATCGAGAGAGAATGGACAACTTTGTACAACTCCCAATAGAATGGGGTTGCAGAAAGAAAGAATAGGATGATAGATGGAGCAACGAAGGCCATGTTATATTATCAAGACATGACTAGATATCTTTGGGTAGAGGCATATAGCACAACAGTGTACATTTAGAATAGGGTGCCGCACAAGTTGTTGGAAAAGATGATACCTAAGGAGGCATTTACAGGGAAGAAGCCATAAATCTGTCATTTCAGAATTTTTGGCAGTGTCACATATTGTTACGTTTCAGATGAGAAGCACACCAAGCTAGATTTGACTGCAGAGGAGGGGTATTTTTTTGGTTACAATGAGACCACAAAGACATACATGATCTACATTCCAGGTAGCATGAAGATCATCGTGAGATGGGATGTAAAGTTCCAAGAGAAGAAAGCCTCCAGGAGATCTCGCGAGTTGCCAACTATTGATATGAGTCAGCCAGTAGAAGCTCCAAGGGATGAACACGGATCTCAAGCGCATGGCACTAGTATGAGTACAATGACTAGTAGGTACAGGTGTAGAGGAGAGTTCACAACATATGGAGTAGCAACAACAAGATGAGGAGCTTGAAGCTCTAGCTGCCACTAATGGGAGAAGGAATTGAGAGGTGCTTCATAAGTTGAGAGATGTGCAGGAGTTTGTGGGAGCTCCTAGATCGACCACCAGGGACAAGAGACAGCCAGAGAGATATTCAGGGTACAAGGCGTTGATGAGTGAGTTCATTGATAGTGAGCCTTCCCTCTATCAAGAGGTTGCACAACATCAAGTGTGGTATGATGCAATGTTGGAGGAGTACAACTCCATCATGCAAAATGATGTTTGAGAGGGGGTGCTTAGACCATTGGATAATGCAGTGGTTGGTTCTCGCTGGATCTATAAGATCAATCACGTTGCAGATGGCAGTGTAGAAAAGTTCAATGCAAGGTTTGTGGCCAAGGGGTTCTTGTAGAAGAAGGGAATGTATTATGAGGAGACGTTTTCTCTAGTGGCAAGGTATATTTCCATTAGGGTTGTGATATCACTTGCAGCATAGATGGGATGGAAAATCCATTAGATGGATGTCAAGACGACATCCCTAAATGAAGTTATAGAGGAGGAGGGTACATCGAACAACCAGAGGGTTTTGAGATGCATGCAAGGGAGAGCCATGTATGTAGGTTGAAGAGAGCGCTATACGGATTCAAGCAAGCTCTTAGAGTATGGTATGGTTGGATTGATAGCTACTTGCAGGAAATGGGCTTTGTGAAGAGTGAGGCAGATTCTAACCTCTATTATCTTATGGTTGGAGGTGAGCCACTCATTCTCATGTTATATGTGGATGATCTATTTTTGACTGGGTCATCAGGGCTCCTAGAGGACTACAAGAGGACTTAGTAGCAGAGTTCGAGATGAAGGATTTGGGGTTGATGCATTATTTTCTAGGTTTAGAAGTGTGGCAGACAGATGTGAGATCTTTCTTGATCAAGGGAGATATGCTATGGAGATCTTGAAGAAATTCAGGATGCTAGACTGTAGACCCATGTCTATGCATATGATGACAAACTAGAAGAAGATTGATTTATCTAAGTAGGAGGTAGTGGATCCTACCTTGTAGTGACAACTTATTGGTTCTCCCATGTATCTGGTCAACACAAGGCTGGACATTTGCTTTGCGGTCAACACTTTTTGTCAGTTTATGGTGGAACCAAAGAGAGTGCGTTGGGCAACAACAAAGCATGTGTTACGGTATCTACGAGGTATAATTGAGTATGGGTTGAGATACACTTAGGGAGATGGTATCAGATTGATGGGATATACTGATGCACACTGGGCAGGTAATGCACTGGACAAGAAAAGTTGTTCAAGGTGTTGCTTCAACTTGGGATTAGGGGTTGTCTCTTGGTATAGCAAGAAGCAAAATTCAGTTGCATTAAGTTCTATAGAGGCAGAATACATGGCAGCGAACATGGATACATGTGAGGCCATATGGCTTCAGAAGTTGCTAGTGGCATTGTTTGGTCAGAGGATGGAGTTGACTAGTATCTACTGTGATAATCAAAGTTGTGTCAAGCTATTTGAGAAGCCAGTGTTTGATGATAGTTCGAAGCACATTGACAGTAGATACCATTTCATTATGGGTTGTGTACAACACGGATTAGTTCAACTACAATATGTTCCCATAAATCAACAAGTTGTAGACATTTTGACGAAGGCCTTGGATAAAGGAATGTTTGTTTTCTTCAGGGATAAGTTGGGTATTGTGTAGAACACCTTGCTCGCTAAGAGGGGGTGTTAAATTTTGTAGCTCAGACAGGTTTTCTAGTCTTGAGAGGTGTCATTAAGGCTAAGAACATGGAGGAATTAATTATCTCCAAGCCCATGTAATTTTTCTTAAGTGAAATATGTTAATTATGTGAATTAATGATTCTTTTAATTATTTCCTAAGTCTAACTTAGGGAAGTGAATAATTAATTGACATTAGTTGGGATAAGATTGATTTGCCTCTAGAAGCTTGTAGAAAGTTTCTAAGATGATCTTAGCCATTGATTGGATCTTGTGAACTTCTAATCATGACCATTCTTTAATAATTGAAAGATTATAAAGGGAGATCGATGGGAAACGTTGGAGATAGATCAGATCATATAGATCATTCGAGTGGGTTATTTTTAGAAGACATTAGAGGATTTCGACGACAATGATTAAATTAGAGATATTTCCAGGATTGTTCTTCATCAGATAGATTTCTAGTTTTTGAGGAGTTTATCAAGGCTGAATTATTTTTGTAGAAGGAGGTTGAGTTTGGTAGTGTGAGTTTGCCAGTTCACCAGTGCGAGTTGCTAGAGGTCCAGATCGAGTTGCTGGAGTCTATATAACTTGCTAGATCAATTTCCTCGAGGTAGTTCGAATTGCTGGGAAGGGCAACGCGAGTTCCCAGTTAGCCAACACGATTGCAGGGAGGGAGTGAAAATTGCAGGAAAGGGTTGAGTTGATCTGCAAAGGGAGACAATGAAGTTTCCCAATTCGATTTGTTCAGAAGTGGTGATAAAAATACTACCAGAGCTTAGCTAGTGTCAATCAAGTAGTTGTAATTTCTCAATAGTAGCTTTTGTTGAAGATATTGATAAAAACCTTTAGATTTGAAAACTGGTTTTCCCCACGTTAGGGTTTTTCTAGGGATGTTTTTGTCCAAAAACACTCGTGTAAATTGTGTGATTGGTTTCTCGTTTATTTCATGTAATTTTATTTTGTGAATGGTGTTGTTTATGTTATCATGTTACTACTTGCAGAAGAATTAATTTGTCGCTAATAAGTAACAATGTAATATTCCTAATTAGCCATGGCTAATAGGAATATTCGATTTTGCCCAATTTTTGCCTTCTATAGTTATTTATAAATAAAAAGTGAGGATGGGGGACATAACTCACTTTAAGAATAAAAGTCACTTCCTAGTAGCACAATGCTGTGACTTAAGGAGGAGCCAAGGGGTCCAAAGGGGGACGCAGAAATGGGGCCGACACAGACACATGGAGGGACTGCACAGGGGGGAAGAACACATGGCAAGAGGGGAATCACGCAGGAGAAGGTGAGCCTAGGGATTGTGAGAGGCAGAGGCTATAAAATAGAGAGGAGCCCCCTCATTTTGGATCATCCAGTTATGTGCATTTTGAGCTAGTCGTTCGACTTCTGAGCACACTCGCTGTTTAATTGGTCTGCAACACTGTTTAGTGCATTGAGTGTCTTCGTTTGAAGATCTCACCCTTAGCCCCGGGGGACTTCGAGTGCCTGCTTGGGCAAGGTATTTCCATCGGTATTTCAGTAGTAGTTTTATCAGCATTTCAGCAGTAGTTTCATCAACATTTTGGAGGACTGTGCAACACTTGGAGAGGGACGCAATTCTTTTTGGTTGTAGTGCTGGGTTGGGGTTTTGCAGGTGGATTTATGCTGGGAGATTGAGCAGGGGTCCAGCTCTTGTCTCATTGGAGGATTTTTGGCAGGGTTTTAGGTAGTGTTTCAGGCAGAGTTTAGAGGGGTTTTCTTCAGTGGCAGCGTAGGGCATTGAGGAACTGCGCAGAACTCTAAGAGGGTGTTTTTCGGGGGTCGGCCATTCCAGGAAAGCATTTTGGGTTTCTTGAGTAGAGCTCGAATCCAGAGTTTCAGCGTTTTTCGAGGAGGGGAGCAGCCCCAAATCATCATTTGTTTTCTAGCAGCAGCAACAACATCCACGCAGAGAGGCCATTCTTGTCATTTTAAGAGTATTTCTTCACTTGCCTTGTGCAAGTCGAGGTGCCATCTGTCTAATCACCTCTTGTACTCATTTTATTGCTCAGTATAATAAAATGGTTTAGCATTTCTCGCTGCATTTCTTGTGTATCTGCTTATATTTCCGGTTTACATTATTATATGCTGTTCCACTGTTATTTTATCACTTCTGGGTTATTATATCATTTGCACATATTTGGTTGGAGTTTTTGCTGGGGTTTGAGGAATATTCTGGGTTAGGAATATTACAAACAAGAAATAATTATTTCGATTAATAGCATCTTCCGGTAAGCCAAAAATTTCACACAATACAATTGATACTAACCCTTTTCTTGTTGTCCCAAACTTCATAAATTTATCAAGGGGGACTGTCACCCACCAAAAGTGGGTAACCCATAGGGACAAAATTTTCTCCTCATTTGACGGCCAACCAACAATCAACACTATGATGGTCAATATATAGCATAATGCAAGAGTTCTCTACCTATTGCTCCAGTCAGTGCCGTCACCCATTTTGCATTCTTCTTGATGGAAGGTGCACCATATATTTGCAGGTACTTTAACCATTCTAGCAACCATGTGCTTTCATTTAATGTTATGGGCATATTAATATGAATCATGGGGAAAACTGGATGATTGACCACTCTTGATTGTATCCTTGTTCCCACACTTTGCTTGAGAAGGCTAGTCCTTGACTCTAGTCCAACGAGACCTCCTTTGAGGCCTTATGTTTAGGAAGTGCATTATTGGGGAGGCATGGATTCATATAGATTGTCTAGGATAATCCATACTTACCACTTTCCATCTTTCTCGATTATCCATCTCTATTCTTTGGGTTGAAAGTCACTGGCCATGGGGATTGGCACCCTAAATCAACATCCTTGAGTTAGGGTTCGAAATCATGGCCCCTGAGGTTGATGCAATTGAAAGAACGATAAAAGCATATAAAGTCACAATGGAAAGAAAATGTAAAATGCAAAAGATGGCTGGGACTTATTTAGCATGTGGGAAAAAGCCTAACATGAGTTTTACCCCCTCATTAGCCATCATCCAGTTCCTAATGCATTCAATGCCTCATCTAAAATAAAGGAACTCTTGAATGTCCCAACCCCTATGAGTGAGAAACTGCTACATCTGAAAGGGGTATTGGACAAGCAAAGCAAGCTTGGGCTCCTAAGCTATGCACCAATGAAAGATAAATAGTTAAAGGCGCAACAAAGGGGTGGAAAAAGTATGTTGAGGAAAGGGGTAATTCATACCACCACAATTGCTCCCTCCTTACATCATTATGTTTTGGATATTGGACCCCCATTAACTGGTCTCATGGCTGTGACATCTTCTTTGAAGTCTCTCTCACTCCATGACCACCATATCACATACACCTATGGATTGATGGGTTTACCACCATAAAATCTAGCAGGCCTTGGAGAGGGAAACCCTACAAGGCAAATAGCTAGACCAAGTGTTAACAATGGGACAATGGCCCACTGTCACCACAACGAAGGTCCCTTGCTCTTTAAGAATTTTCACCCTGATGGGAGGAGTCTCGGTAGGATATGATCACTTGTGAAAGATATTCTAAGGTTGAGGTATTAGGTGATAGGCTAGAATCTCTCAAGGAAGGGTCAAACTTATGGTATAAGGCTTCAAAAAACAATATGCCTTCTAGAAGAGACCTAGAAATAAAATGCATAAGACCTAGGCTTTTGTGATTTCACTTGGTTTTAGGTACTCCCGAGATCAAGGCAATAAGAAGAAAAGGATTCTTGTGATATACTTCAACAAGTACCAAGCTCATACAACATTCAAGGAAGTCCCCAAGGTTTTAGGTACTCCTGAGATGGAGGCAATAAAGAGAAAATGATTCTTGTGATATACTTCAACAAGTACTAAGCTCATACAACCTTCAAGGAAGTCCTCAGGTTGAGGAAGAATAACTAAGGTTTCCCTCTTAGGGCAAGAGATTTATGGTGAAAACTTAAGTGGATTCCCACCGAACTTGGAGGTCAAGTGACTGAGACCCTTAGCTTGATGTTTGGGCTCTCAAGTTTCCACAAAACCTCTCCCAAGGCAATTGGATCTAAGCCCTATTTAGACGTCATTCCTTAAGAGGATCGAAGCTTTAAGAAGAAGATTTATGGATGAAAAGGGAGAATGATCACCATGGACTTGGATTAGTGCCTTGTCCTTTGGGCATATAGTCTAGGAGGCTCAAGATAAGCTAAATCGTTTATAAGGAGGCTAAAAATTGATGCCCTAGGTATCAACTCTTAGTATTTACCCACTTCTAAGGAAGAATGGAATTTGATGGAGAGTTTAAAGGATTCCTCCACGAGGAACATTCATTACATGTTATACCATGAATAACATATGTAATTCTCAACTAGATAGCCTTTCAAAAATTATTTTTCAACAATTAGGGCACAAATTGGCATAATCTAGAAGCAACAATTCCATACATTGGACAATTTCAAGATAAATTCGTCAACAAAAAGCACTTACAAACAACATGTAGCATGTCCATCCATTATCCAAAGAAATAGCTCTAAAGACAATCCAAAATAGCCTCCAAACATCGAAATGCATCTAAGAGATCTCCAATAGCCAAGAGGGAACAAGTGCGAATTCTCTAATGAGGTTCGAATTCTGCAAGTGATGATGATGAGATAATAGAATGATCTTTCTCCAATTTATACATGTCAATGATCTCTAATTTAGCCTAAAAGCCCCTCATGTTTTAAAACAATGGGCAAAACTAGGCGAGGTTACAAGCCAACCTCATAGCTAATGCAAAACATAAAAATTAACCCACAAAAGAGGCCGAAATGGTGACGTCATACATGCGTAGGCCTTTTAGGGCATGCATTGGGCTCCTCCAGTGCCAAGTCGAGTGTAGAGGGCTCCAAAAACCCAGATCTAGGGATTGGCCCATAAATCTCTGTGCAAATCATCTTATGGACCCTAGTTTTGTGTTCGAGGCACAAAATGGGTACCATGGGTCTCCTGGTGATAGAATAGGCCGGTTTTGCTCCAATGTTGAGGGCTTAGAGGATGGTGCTAGCCCTTCGATGTCTCAAGGGGTAAGACAAACCTCATTCGGGCCTCCGATCAGTTGCCAAAACCCGTATATACTGCTAAGTTGGCTGGGGGCATGCTAGTCCAGTGCATCATCTCATGAAAAATGTGGGGCAAAACACATACTATTGGTGTGCTGTAGGTGCCTATGGAATGGAATGATGCTTTGCAAGTGATAGGAGTCCCATGGCTCTCAATGCTTCACCTGTAGGGTGTCATAATGCTCCTCTAGTGGACCTGGGCCCCAGTTAAGTTGCCCAGACCATGTTGAAAACCACCTGCCAATCACACACAATGTCTAGTGCCGCATCTTCACCATTACATACAATTAATCATTAGCGAATCTAAGTGAACCAAACTTGTTAATCAAGGGCAAATTGGCACTTCATAGTTCATATAGGGCTTCTCTTCCAAATTTGGAGCTATTGATCATGTAATAGTGTTAACACCCTAGGTAGGAGTGACTAATAGACAACCCTATTAGGTGCTCCCAGCCCTTAAGGGGAAAGACATGTCTCTAGTACATCCTTCAATTAATTGGTGTCCTGTGAATAATGACGGAACAAAGTGGGGGTGAAGGGGTCTTAGGGCAAAATGTCATGGGCAAAGGGGTAGCAATAATGAGGAAGCTCACATATTAGGTGTACAAATGTGAGGAGGGAGCAATCATGGTTGCATGAGTTACCCCAACTTTTGTTTTTCCACCCCTCTTTATTTGCCTTTTGCTTTTTCTTTATATTACTACTCGAAGCTCTAGGAAATGAGAGCATGCTGTGAATGATGTATAACAATTATTACCCTCCTAAAGGTGGGGTTGTTCATTGCCCACTAGGGGTTGGGTCGTGCATGGGTTCCTATTATGATGTGATGGGGCAATCAATGGCCCTAGGGACCAGGGTAATGGCCATTCTGATAAGGGGTAGAGCTCATGCTTTGCTTTTGCCCATGTGCTATAATTAATGTCCTGACCATCTTTTGCATTTTATGATTTTTCTTTGTCCTTTTTGTTTCTTGCTTCTGGCCATGATATGCTTTTAACGTTCTTTTACTTGCATCAACCTCCGGGGCAACGTTTCTAGGCCCGACCCAGATATGTGGACAAGGGGAGGGGGTGTGTCAGCATCTTGTGGACCCAATGGCAATGTGGACCTAGAGAAGGGAAATAGTGAATAAGGCTTGTAATGTGCGGAGGGAAGTGATAAATATGGAATGGGAAAACGAGACCATGCTACCAAAATCAGGGTTTGCCAAGTAGTGCCCTTCCCAAAGCCATAGGTCAATAGGGGAGATCCCACAGGACTAGGATTGAAGATTAACCCCCCATTTAAGGCGAGGGAACATATTCACAGTCAAAGCCCTTTTTTCTTCCAAGTCACCCAATAATCCATGCCAAAATGCCCAAATGAAAAACAAGCATAAGCAACCAATTGCATAATGAAAAACATACCTTTTGGGTTGGATTGCCCACCTTTTGACATGTTCTCTTGACAAATGGGTGAGGAAACATATAGCTAATGCTGGTGGTAGAGATAAAGTGGCACATCATATCGGCTACATGGTGGCTGTTAGGGGCCGCTGGCGAATGGCTGGAAGAAGATGAATAGGAGAAAAGCTCTCCCAGGGGTACCCACTTTTGGTGGTTAACAAGGTCAACTTGGAACATGTCACTTCCTTTGGGAAACACCTAATAGGGTTGTCGACCTCATCATCCTTAACGTAAGTGAGGTAACTTGTTTACAAGTCTTGAGATAGTTAGAGATTTGAAGGTGAGTTTTGTTTGAAGTATTTCTATGCCGCTAACATTAGATATGGTCCATTATGATGCTTTAAAGCTTTTATGTACCCAATGAAGTTCATCTCACTTGATCTTGAGAGGTTTGTTCGGGTGGTATCACACATGCAACAAAGACCCCTTGAGGGATAACTTGACTCCTTTTTAGCACCTTCTAGTGGGTACTTTGCCCTGCTTTGAGAGTAGATATGACTTTGTGGCCCTAATGTTGCCCCCTCTAGAGATGAACATTGGGCCTTGAGCAACTTCCACATGCTTCTAAACCTCTTGATGTGCCTTAAGATGCTAACATATTGAGCTTGAAATCTTGTGTGTTGGGCTGCTTGATGGTATGCCTTGATGGACCCAGGAAGCCTCGAGTGATCCAGATTTATGAAGAAACAAAATGAAATACAAACTTAAACAAAGACAAAGATATAGAGAAAAAAAAACTTCAATTAGTAAATAGAAACTGCTGAAAACTGTTTACATGCAGAAAAGAAACAAACTAGCTTGGGCGATGGAGCTTATCTTTGAGAAGAGATGTGATGGATACATACCTTCTGAACTGTGTTACAATGAGGCTTGAAGGCCTTTTTATAAAAAAAAATGGAAACCTAAACATCTGAAAACCTAACCCTAGGAGATGAAGAGCCAAAAACTTGTGGGCCTTGCTGGGGTTAGTTGGAACGTAAACTTCCCAGGGTCGTAACTTTGGCGTATGATCTCCATTTGGCGTGCATGATACCTCGTTAGAAAGATCTATTCGAGGACAACAACTTTCGACTCAAATGATAGGCCAACAAACCTCTCATTTGCTCGTTTCCCAAAAATTGTCGTTTAGGGCCTCAAAACGACTCCAGAAGTTCAGGACCTGAAAAACTGCCAAAAATAGAAAATTGTTGAAATAGGAAACTATGCAGGAAATTGGGAAACTAAAAGAAAATAGTGTTGGGGGTCAAATTGGAATAGGCAGGTGGCCACCAATATCCACCTGGATCAGTCCTCCCCCCTTAAGAAGCAATGGTCTCCATTGCGTTGAGTGCCTCCATGAGATGGGGAAACTTCTACTGAATTTGGTCCCTGGTGAGCTACTTGCCTTCGTGTAGGAGCTGGCCAACTTTGACAACCCGATACAATTGGATCCTCTATTGACGGGTCTTTTTAACTTGTGTGTCCATGATCTGATCAGTTGTGACCTATTCGATGCAATTTGGAGTGAGCTCTGTTGGTGTCAGCTACTCAGCAATGCCTGATGTGTCCAACAATGGTGGAAAGTATGGCTGAAGGTGATCCACATTGAATAAAAGGTGTAGGCCAAGGAATGTAGGGATACTTAGCTCGAAAGCATTGTCACCCATGGCTTTAGTGATGGTGTAAGGCCCGCATCGAAGTGGTCAAAGCTTCCAGTGGGCTCCGGAAAGGCCTTCTTTTTGTAGATGCAACCACGCCTAGTTTTTCACTTGAAACTTATGTGGCACCCGATGTTGATCATGACGTTGTTTATACTTGGCATTGGCTCTATCCAGGATATCATGAACTTGCTAGTGGATGTGATGGATGTGTTCAATAAACCTGGTGCCTTTATCAACTTCTGACTGTACATGTGCAGATTTTGTCTGTGTAGCCATAAGAGGCATAGCAACATCTATCGGGCACAATGGTTGAAATCCTAGGTCCACTTGAAAGGGGCTGTGGCCAGTCGAACTATGGAGAGCTCTATTATAATTGTGTTGTACAAAGGGAAGACTCTCATCCCATGTCCGTGGATGCTTGGAGTTGTATATGTGTAGTATGTGAACTATCATCCTGTTGATGACCTTTGTGTGGCCAATAGTCTGGGGATGGAATGCAGTTGATTTGATGAGTTTGGTATCCAACAATGACTAGAGGCACGACCAGAATGCACTTAGGAACTTGCTGTTCCGACATGATATAATAGTTTGCAGGATCCCGAAATGTACCCACACGTTCGAAAAAGAGTTTGGTAGTGTCTTCTGCTATGATACTCTTCTTGCAAGCAACTAATACAACCATCTTAGAAAATCTATCAATGGCCACAAATACATTGTCATTACCATGCTTTGTAGAAGGAAGGCCAGACATACAATCCATGGAGATGGATTCCCAAGGCTAGCTAAGAGTAGGCAGAGGAGTGTATAGGCCTTGATTCTTAATGGTTGGCTTGGGGATGGCACAGCCAGTGCATGGTCTGGTATATCTTCCAGCATCCTATTGGAGTTTTGGCCAATAAAAATACTTCTGCAGTACTGCCACTGTTTTGTTTAGACCAAAATGACATGCGACCCGACTATAGTGTGTTTCTCAAATCAACTTGGCATGCTCGCTTGAAGGAACACAAAGGTGTCACAGGTAGCATAACAATGTCCCCTGGAGGTTGAAGTCTGGTACCTGCTTTCCATCCATCAACATCTGGTATGTGGTGGTGAATTCAGGATCATTTTTGTACAGTTGCAGCCATCAGAAGTCTCGTTCTCATAAGAGTCGAGAACAATGGTCAGTGGCACAACTAGGGGTCGACTGAGGCAATCTGCGGTGTTATTGGCGTTTCCCTTTCTTGTATTTAATGTTCAAATGAAATTGTTGCAGATATGTGGACCGTTTCTAATGGTGATCGTTTTGCAACTTCCCTTGTGTTTGTATAAACTGAAGAGGGCGGTGATCTGTGTGGATGATCGTCTTGTTGGAAACACTGAGAGGAGGGTGAATCAATATTTCCTATTATTTTTCAAAAGTTGGGTAATTCTTAAAGACAATTCTGAGCATCATTATAAAACGATAAAGCATAACACATGAAGAACAGTACACAAGAAATTTAGGTTTAACAAGCGTTGTATTATGTAGTGTACAATGTACTTACAATATTTTACCAGGAGGACCTGGAAGAAGTGAAAGTTGATGAAACACTCCATAGAGTTTTCTAGCAATCTGGAAGGAAGCAAGGCTCCCTAATGGTTGGGCTCCCGTACTAGGGATAATGGCCCAGTTACAATGAACCAATTAACTGCTGCTACACACACGTGCTCCTCTTGCTGCCACTGTCACATCTACTTCAACTGTTGCCACTGTTACATCTGCTTTGATTGCTGCCACACTAAAACTGTCCACTGCTTGCCTCTGCTGCTGTAATTAATCTACCTTTGTTGTAAGCCCCTCTTTGCTGCTGCTGTACCTATTGTCCACTTCCACATTCTGCTTCTTTTGCTGCTGCCACACGTTCTACTTCAAGCCTTCAACTGCTGCCTCTCCTTCTGCTGCGCCACTATTGTCACCTGCGGCCTCTGCTCCAACTCTGTTCTACCTCTGCTGCTACTACACTGACTTACTTCTTACTGCTGCTCCCTTGATACAATCTTACTGTCATATCAAATGCATTTGCCAAATCACTTGGACACTTCCAGCAGACATAACAAGAAGTGCGTGTAGTTGTTGGAGTAAAGTACCAAAATATTCTTCAACAAAAGACACCTGGGGTCTGTAACATTATCATGTGTCCCCCCTAATAGGTTGAAACTTTCCAGAGAAGTTACCTCAGGTCTGCAACAGTTTATGGGGCCAAAATTCTCCAGACATCTTCAGATTTTGGTGCTTCTTTTATCAATAAGGAGCCTTGATCACTAACAGTACAGCTTCCAAACAAGTGCCACTAGTGGATGCCTTGAGAGGGACCGATTCAAGCAGCTTGGTGAGGAATTCTTGCACAGAGTTTAGGCTTAAGTTACCTTACAGACCAGCCCTTAGTAAATTGGCACAAACTTCACCACAAGATAAGTACTTTGGAAGATAGCATTACCACAAATGTTTGATTTACACTTAAGATCAAACTGCCCTACCTCAGATCCACCAAACATAACTTCTTTAAGATTATTTTTCTTGGCAAAAACATGCATGGTTATACAAAGCTGCAAGCATATATTATTAGGCCACTGTTAGAGTCTTAGGTCTGTATAAATAGTGGAACGAAAACTGCTCCGGATTTATCCCTAACAGAGGGCTGAAAGTCATAAGAAGTGTTAAACCCTTAGGCACAGAACACAGCTTCAGATTTGCGAATTCCTCGAGATTCTGTGAGAGAAGACTAGGCCAAATAAGTCCTTCAACAAACCACCTTAGTATCAGTTTCAAAGGAGCAAAACTTTCACCGAGTTAGCCCCTGATTGTCATGCGAGCTTCCTGGACAGACTTCAGACCTGCTTCAAATTTCGAATAGCAACATAAATCTTCAACACATCCCTCGCCAGAAAGAAACATAACAAAACCAAGCGAATGCTCAAAACAAAAGGAGACCTCTCCAAGTCTGCATGACTACCCCAGGTGGAATTAAGTACAGGATCAATCAAATGAATCACATTACCCACAGAACTATGTCTCGGGAGCTTCATGTCGAAGGATTGCTCTACAACGCTCACATTCTGTCATAGGAAACTCGTTCTCTGTCCACTGATATTTGAAACTCAGAGAATAACACTTAACAATCATTGCTAAAAATTAAGTTCAGTAGATTCATTGCAATCCATCTAACGTAATCCGGTATTTTGCATGGACAGACCACCTCGACGAATGACACAGCGCTCGGATTTGAGCATCCTTGTGAGGATGGAAACGCAGGGCTGCCAGACAAAGAAAAATTGCATCTGAAAGGTCATCGAAATAAAACAGCGGCCACCATTACAGTGCACAGGGTATAGGTCCGACAGACAGAAAAAATTCATGTGAAAGATCATTGAAACGAAACCGCGGCCACCATTACAGTGCACAGGTTGTATTTAGACAGCTCCATATTTCCTTTTAACATGCCACGACCCATATGCACCTCAAAGAAAATGCATCAACCACCCTCGCATGCATGAGAAGTCAGTCATTAAATGTTACGTCTCCTTCAATGCTTCCTGCCAAAGATAAAAGCAAAACCCTGGCACCAAAACTAAAACGAATCCCCTCTCAAAAGAAAACATAAGTCAAAACCCTATGGCCGCAGGTTCTCATAGCTTTTTCTCTTCCTTTGATGGAAGAGCGGAGCAAAGCATTCTTGACCTGACTGATAGCCGCAGATAAAATGATTCTCCATAGTGCCGAAAATCAATAGGCACTATTCATGGCTGCAGAGAAATTATTTCATTCCTCCGCTTCCTTGCTTTCAAACAATTTCACGCACCCAAGCTCCTTTGATACATTCCTTCTTGTTGTTTTGCTCAAATTAGATCCTTGGTTTATATACGCTTCACATGAGCAGAATGGATGTCTCTAGATAATTTGGGGGCCCATTTGAATGTTTGAAAATAAGATAAAAATTTTAAAATTAAAATTTGAAATTTGATCCCTCTCTTTTTTTTTTTTTTCAAAACTTTGACTTTATAGCATTTAATCACAAATGATGCCACATCATTTTTATGGTCCAACTCATCAACCTTTTGGGGCTTTGGGACAAAAGCTTGGGGCCTTAATTTCAACTGGCCATATCTTACAAACTATGAGGGCCCACGGGATGCTCCACATACCATAGGAATCAACAAGCCGAGAAGAATATAATGGCGAAGGTCTCCGAGGCAAGCTCACTGAAGTGTTGTGCCAGAAACATCAACAAAGACGGGGTGTTGTCACCATCCAAGGAACTCAAACCCTAGGGCTAGGGTTTCATCCAACTTTATCATCCCCTGCATTCCTGCTCATGCTATGACATCAATGACCCGTTGCACACCTACACAATCATCCCGCAACTACTCTCACTTTGACATCAATGACAACCTGTTCAACACGTCTCCCTCCCCAGAATGTAATGTTTCCACTGCTAGCAAGCCTGCATGATGGAATGCATCTCCTTATCATAGGTAGGGTATTTCCAAATCTTATCAAAGAGTGTCTTGCTGTGATAGGCCACTGAATGCCCTTGTTGGGTGAGAACTGCACCAATAGCATAGTTGGAGGCATTTATTTCAATTTCAAATGGTCGTTGCAGATTTGGCAATGTGAGTATTGACACAGAGCAAAGGTGGTGTTTAAACTTTAAGCTCAATGAATTCCTTCTATTGGGACTCGGACCAAAAAACGTTGCTTTCGCTTCTCCCTTGGTAACTTGACTCAAAGGCCAAGTGATATGAGAAAATCCGAACATGAACCTTCGACAGAAATTGGCAAGGCCTAAAAAGTTGTGAAACTCTATTAGTGTTGTTGGGGTTGGCTAATCCCGAATGACTTGTTTCTTAGCCGGATCCACATGCATGCCTTGTTCATCAATGATGTAGCCTAGATATTGGATCTGGTTCATGCCAAAGGAGCATTTCTCCAAGTTGGCACATAGTTTGTGCTGCCGCAGGGTTTGAAGGACTTGTCGAATATGTTGCAAGTGTTCTTCCCAACTCTCGCTGAAGATGAGGATGTCATTGAGATACACAACCACGAACTAGTTGGTGAAAGGCTGAAAGATGTCATCCATTAGCCTCGTAAAAGTTGCATGGGCATTTGTCAACCCAAAGGGCATGAAGGTGGTCTTTCATGCATTTGTCAACTCAAAAAGTCCCTCCTTGAATTTGAAGGTGGTCTTTCATGCATATGTGGGTTCTATTGGGACTTGGTGATAATCACACTTCAAATCAATCTTGTTGAAGTACTTGGCCCCCTTGAGTTGGTCAAGAAGGTCATCAATCCGTGGGACCAGGTATCTGTTCCTGACAGTGATTTTATTCAGTGCTTGATAATCAATGCAGAGTCTCCAAGTCCCATCCTTCTTTTGTATGAGTACAATTTGGCTCCCACAAGGTGAGGAGCTTGGTCGGATGTGCCCTTTTTGTAGCAACTCCTGGATTTGCTGCTTGATTTCCTCGTTTTCTAGAAGAGAGCGACAATATATTGGCCTATTAGAGGTGCTCCGGGAGTCAGATCAATCGAATGCTTGACTTGACAACGCAAGGGTATCCCTGTGGGTGAGGAGATGTCCTTGTACACCTCCACGACTTTATCAACTTGCTTCTGTTGTGTGGAGGAACCCTTTCTGGGGGCCATGGATGTGGCCACAATCTTCCCCTTACTTTGAGAGCGAATCATAAAGAAAACAAATTTCCCAGTCTAGGAGATGATCTTACTGCATTGCTTAGCAGAGATAAAAAAATGGCGGTAGGCAAGGCTACCTCTGGTATCCTATATAGTTTTCTGCCCAAAGTAATAATAACAGTGCGAGGTTTGGACTCATATGCAGCATGACGCTTCCGCAAGTATGGTTGGCCTAATAAACCATCAAAGACTTCAAGAGGAGCAACATCACATAGTACCTCGTATGTAGGGAAGGCGACACTGCTGTTGACACAAAGATCTCGTCCTTGGTGGAGCCACCCGATGGTGTGTGGCTGTTAGTGTGGTGTGGTTGGTAGGACCAATCTCTTAATGACCTCTACTGAAATGGGGTTCTTTTGGCTCTCATTGTCGACAATGAACTGCAATGGAGACCCGTTCACCTACATCTGTGAGTGGAAGAGATGCCCCCCCTTCTCTGGATCTTTGGGCTCAATCTTTTAGATGTTGGTGGAGACAATGATGGCACTAGGTTCTGCATCAATAATCTGCTTCCCCTTGTTGTTCCCCTTGTCGGGTTTTGGCTTATAGTCGAAACATGAATCTAACTCTAAAGCTTTTAGCTTGACCACCATTGATTGCTTGGCGTGACACTCATTTGTGTTGTGGGTGGGGCTATTGTGGAACTCACACCACTTTATGGTGTCCTTCGTCTTTGTGGTGCTATTCCTTGCTTGTGGCTTCGATGGGTTGTCTTGGGTCACTCCACCTTGGTTTTGTCCTTTGTTTTGCGGTTTGGAGGTGCTTTTTCCTTGCTTTGGATTCACAGATCCAAAATATTGCTTCTTCTGTTTAAATTTTTTCTTGATCCTCACGACATATTGATACGCTGCACCAAGAGAGATGTCCAAGAACTCCTTTTCTGCCTGGATGCATTTGTCTAGACATCCATGGTACTTGAGTATTGGATGCTGCTCAGAATCCTTGATGCCCAACTTCGTGCGTAGGGTATGGAAAATGTTCATGAACTCTGGCATGTCTTGGTCCCTTTCATGTCGTAGTGTGGTCCACTTTAAGTACTTATTTTCATAGCTCTTGATAGGGTAATATTGTTCCTTGACAACATCTTAGAAAGAATTCCAAGAGGGTGTGGTTGAAAATAGTGAGGGTTCCTCCTTGTCCCTCTGCTCACAGTAAGTTTCCCACTAGCCCTTGACATGGGGGGCGGCTTTGAGAAGTGCAAAATTAATCTTTTCCCTATCGGAAAAATTATGGACCAAAAAATATCCTTCCCATAGATTTAACCATCTACTTAGGGCATCTGTCACTCTGTGTCTATTTGTCTTTCAAATATAGAAATATCAAAGTTAACTTGTACCTTAAAGGGGGCGACACCTCTGAAGTGACTGCTGGATGAAGATGCTTCGCCTGTTGATTCCTACCGAAGGATTTGGGAAAAAATGTCCATCATCTCATTCCTTTGTCGCTCGAGGGGCTCTTCGAGCAACATTCGGAAAGGATCTCTTGCTCCCTCGTCTTTCTTTTCTTTCGCCATGGGACAACATCGAGGTCAACGAGGCTGGTCTTGCAAGGGTTCAGCCAGTTCAAGTCCCAACTCCTTATACCATGACCTCGTTGGGGACATGCACAAAAAAATAGAGAAAGAGCAGACCGCTCTGATACCACTGATCCGGATTTATGAAGGAACAAAATGAAATACGAATTTAAACAAACACATAGAGATAGAACGAAACAAAACTTCAATTAATAAATAACAACCGCTAAAAACTGTTTACATGCAGAAAAGAAACAAACTAGCTTGGGTGATGGTCGCTTATCTATGAGAAGAGATGTGACGACTACATGCCTTATGAACTGTGTTACAATGAGGCTTAGAGGCCTTTCTATCATAAAAAATAATGGAAAACTCTAAACATTCGAAAACCTAACCCTTGGAGATGAAACACCAAAAGCTTGTTGGCCCCGCTGGGGTTAGTTGGAATGTCAACTTCTCAGGGTCGTAAATTTCGCATATGATTTCTGTTTGGCGCACATTGGGAAAGGATTTATCTTGTCATTAGGGATGAAGCTAAATCTTCAAATTATAGAGAGGTAGACTCACTTCGTCCTCGACATCAACACCAAAAATGTTGCGTAAAATTTAGCAGGCCTTGGAGAGGGTACCGTACAAGGCTAATACTAGACCAAGCGCCAACAATGGGGGTAGTGGCCCAATGTCACCATGGCCAAAACCCCTTGCTCTTTATGAACTTTCACCAATGGGAGGAGTCTTGGTATGAGGTCACCTATAAGGGATATTCTAGGTATGAAGGTATGAAGGTGACCAAGAGGCTTCTAAGGGAAAGACTCAGATTTAAGTATAAGGCCACAATCAAAGAGTAAGGGCAATTCAATTTCCTTAGAGAGGCCAAATTTATGCACACATGACATAGGGTTTGATTGGTAGGTTGAGTGCTAGGATGGCCAAAGGTCAAGGTGATTTTGTGGCAACCAAAAGGGGTGATTTTGTGGAAACCACTATCCTCTTGATATTGAGACTCTCCAACACCAAAAATTCCTCTTCCCTAGGAATTTGCACCAAGCCCTAGCTTTGCCACTTGGCCTTAAAGGGGCCGAATTAGGTCAAGCGAAAAATGGAGAAAATTTATGGATAAAAAGGAGAGTTGATCACCAACAAGGAAAGCCAATGCCTAGTCCTAGGGTCAATTGAGTTTATGGGTTCTTAAAATTGATTTAATATTGCAAAGGAGTACGGAGATTTTGATGCCCTAGAATCAAAACCCTAACTATCACCTATGTGGGGGATCAAAGATCACTTGGGAGAGCCAACATGAGATCACCAATGGGATTGACATTCACATATCATACTATGAGTAATGCATTCAATAAAATGACCTAGTTTCCAATAAATTGATTTTCAACGAAATTAGGGCACAAAATTAACACTAGAATCATCAATTCATTCTAGACATTGGACATGAAATCAGAAATTTGCAATAACAAGCTACTTACAAGACAATATGCATGGAACAATCCAATTATTGATCCAAAGTGACTTCTCCAAAGGCAAGAACAAATGCTCAAGCCAATTTTCTCTCCATAGATCACATCTTTCCCATTAGAACAAGAGGCCAAAATCTCCAAAGACGCCGAATTACCCAAGTCCAAGTGATGATGAATGACAAGATGATCCTCATCTCTATTTATATGAGGAACAATGTCCAATTAGCCTGAAAGCCCTTAAATCTCAAGTAAAATTACAATGTAATTGGGTTACAAGCCAACCCATTAGCCAAAAACATAAAACCAAGTGAAATGGCCACACATGTGAGCTGAAATGCTTGTTGGAGAATGTAACTACTTTCAGCCTTTATAATTTGTACCATTATGTATTTTATGTAAAAAGCAAAGAAAAGAAAAAGAAAAAATGTTATTATTTTTCTAGATGAGGATGTTCTTTATGCTTCTAGGTTTTTGAGTCAAAGAGTCAAAATCTTATTTTAGACCTATTGTAAAAGAAAAGGAAAAATAAATTTTTAAATGTAAATTTTGGGACATATTGCACCCATTTTTTTCAACATTCCAAGGAAGCACGATCCAAACACTTGAAGGAATTTTTCAAAGTCAGAATCATCAACTAGCAGTCTGTCATGTTGTTGTAAACCCATTCTGTGAGTTTGGAATGTAAATGATGCTAGTAAGATCGTGTGTTTATGTAACACCCTAGGTAAGCCTATTATTTTGACGACGAATTTCATCCTAGTAGGTTTTTTGTCGCACTAATTCGTCTGTGTTTTTAAGCACGGATGATCGATAGAGTTTTTCCCTCCAACCTCACCCCAAAGCTAGGGTGGAATTTATTGTCAAAGTCTTAGGTGAGTCCTAGTGTTTTAGGTGAGTCTTTTGTAAAAGTGAGTTTAGAATAATTTAAGCTATTTGGCTAAATTATTTTATTACATATCACTTTGTCTATTAGATCATATCGTGTCGCATAATTGGGTATGTATTTTAAGGGTCTATAACGAACGAGTATTCTCCCTTTGAGGGTTGAATTTGTAAAATATTATCTAAAAAATATTTTAGTGCATGGTCCCTGATACTTAGACACCATGGCTAAAATATTTGAGGGTGTAAAAATAATTAATCCCCTCAAGTGTCAATTAATTAATTTTTCCGACAAAATTAAAATTAAATCTTAAGCCAAAAAATTAATTAATTTGAGTAAAAAATTAAAATGTTAGAGAAATTAAATTCTCCAAGTGGAAAAATTCGTGGGTCTAAAAGAAATTAATTTTTGGAGGTTCCCCACCAAAGGAATATTGGATATTTCAAGAAAAATTGGACATTTGGACCTTGATGGTTAAGTCAAAGTCAAATTTTTGAGGAAATTAGCTCAAAATAATTATTTTTGAGCTAATAAAAAATGGTTTTAATGAGAAATTCGAAAATTCCTCAAAATAAATATTTTTGATGGTAAAGATTAAAAGATCATCAAAGATTTATGGACGATTGAGATTATTTTGACGGGGAACAAGCCAACTAACCGTTATTTTCTACTTAGAGGAATTTCTCTATAAATAGAAGGCATTTTGCTTCTATTTTTATCTGGATCTTGACTTTTGATCTGATGTAACTTTGTAAAAGCTGGTGTAAAGCCACTGTTCTATTGGGAACGTTTTGATCATCATAATAAAAGACTTTGGGGTGCAATTCATGGTGTCTTTGTCTCACTGATTTGTGGTATGTGCTGGGTATGTGGATTCCTATATTGTGCTTCAAATATTAATTAAATCGTTATTTCATTTGTAGATAATAGGAACATTCTATTGGAAAGTTTTGGGCTTATCTTAGGTGATCCGATTCATTGTATGTTCTAACAGTTTCTTCTTGAGAGAATATATAGAGTTTGCATGTTCCCTGGCCCTTGGGCTCCAAGTTCACAAACTATGGGCACATGCTGACCATATTTGGATTTTGACTATTTTATGTGATTTTCTAACTTCGCTAAGGCTATGGTTTAACATTTATCTTTCGAAATACATCTAGCCATCATCAAGGTCTATAAAAATTCTATTCTCCAATTTTCTTTTTCCAAGCATTGTATATTTGTATAATTTGTAAATAGATTTTGTATAATCATTTTGTAAATATTTTTTTATTTTTATTTTTTCTTACCCTTGTTTGGAGTTGGGGTTTTGGGATTTTTGAAATTTTGTATATATTGAAGTTTTGGCACTTGTAAAGTTATTTGTGTAGGTGAGCTCCAAGGAAGTTAGCTGGATTAGAGCTAGATCTAGGCCCTTGAGGATAAGATTCAAGTCTCTAAATTTTTAGCAGGGCAAATATTGAAGATTTGAAGCAAATATTCAATTTTGTGAGGGTGTTGAAATTTTTTAGGGCCTAAGTCCACATGGGGTAGCTCAAGCGGCAAGGGCCGTGGAAATGAAGTCTCACCGAACTGGAAGTCTTGGGTTCAAATCTTGGGCTACCCTTCCCCCGTAGAGGGGTACATAATGGACATGTAAATCGGAGAGTCCCGCCCCAGCTTACAAAAAAAAAAGGAAATTTTTTAGGGCCTCCTTGGCCCAGTCTCCTCCTCCAGGCTAGCCATCCAACCCACCTTCCGCTTGCTTCACCCTTTTTTAGCCCTCCAAGGCTAGCTGCAAGCCTCAACCTACCATCAGAGCCCTTGCCGTGGCCTCTAGGCCACTTGGCCTCCCTATTCTCCCTGCCGCAAGCTTGTGAAGGCCTCCTTTGCCCTCCGCTCAACCTTTTATCCTCCATCCAGCTCTCCGTTGGCTCCTCCCCCTCCTCGTTCCTCCTTCTCTCCCACTGCCGTGACCTCCAACCCTCTATCCTCCTCTCGACAGCCTCTTGGAGGCTTTGTCTAGGGAGCCGCAGGCCTCTCGGCCCCTCCTTAGCCCAACGACAACCTTCCTAGGCTTGCCATGAGGCCTTTGTGGCTTCTAGACCCTCGCCACAGGCTTACTAGGCCTTATTATCCTTCTTCCAGCTTTCATTCTTTCCCTCATTTGCCCTCTTTCCATCTCTGAATGGTCATTTGTCTTTTGGACTAAAAATTGGTGTATTTTGCAGAGATGTTTGGCTCAAGTTTTGTGTTTCATGATGCTCAAGTCATTGACAAAATTTGGACAAGTGATCTACTAGGCCTAGGGCCTAAGGGTTTGGTCTCTAACCCTCATTTTTCCTCACTGTTTCCTACAACAGTCATATTAAATTCATAACAGTGACAAACGCTCATGAATATGCTCTAGAAATGACTCATAGTTTACCTAAGACATTGATAAATTAATTGCATGAGTTGGGCATTTATCATTGAGCTTATTCTATGTTTATTTGCTGACTGTCATAAGTGGAATCAGATCTGATATAACAACGATAAACACATATTAAGAAGGCTAAGATATCATAATTTCATTTGGGTCCTTGTTTCTCATATTTGGTTAAGTATATGCTTCTCATTTCACACTTGAAATAGCTCTAAGTTGGAATTTACACACTGCTGTCCTAAAGGGTTTAATAATTGCTCATTTGAATGTGATTGGCATATAAGTAACATAAGAGCTTTCATTGTTCATGCTTTATAGATCATAATTGTCTTGTTTCATGGTTTTATGAGCAAAGTGCGCTAACATATTTGTGGTTGTGAGTTTGATAAATTCTTCATAAGATCACATTTAATAAATTCACTAATTAAAGCACTCCAATCTCAAAAGGAGTCATTGGATAATAGCTCTTGTCCTCTTTTGGCATCATTGGTTTATGGTTATTGTGAATCCTTGGCATATTGGCATATCTTGAGAAGCTAATAACTTGGAATCCAATTACATAAAGGTTTCTAATTGTCTCTAGTAATTGTCATTGGCATCTTGCATAAAGGATCATTGGTATTGAGATTCTAAGTATTCTAATCTAATTAAGCATATCTTGAATGATTGAGTATTATTGGCATTTATCTCTTTGAAGTATCTTGAGAGCTTCTAATTGGAGCAAGAGCATTGATAATTTTGTGATAATAATCATTGATATCTTGTTAAGCATTGATCAAATTATTGTAAGTGCTCCAATTATCATTGAACAAATTATTATGGGATTTGAGCACATCCCGTAACTGTTGAATAAATTGCATATTGTGGATATCTATTTGGCACTTGGTAACTTGGCACATTTTCTTGGGGATAAGACTGTGATCCCATTGATAAGTACTTGGTGGTATAACTTAAGATCAAGTCGTAATTAAGTACTTAAGCAACTTAAACAATCTTACTTTAAGAATCACTCAATCCATCTTGCATTGCATTCTAAGTCTAGTTGCACTAATAATTTACCTCCAAGCATAAGCTTTGTTGATAGATATTTAGGGCTACCCTTTCTCAATTTAGCTTGAGGAACTTAGACCTTCTTTAGTGGTTAACATGGCGACATTGCAGTCATCAGAGCCATACTATCTGCAGTGCCGAAGGCATTGGGTTGTTAAAACATAGGGGGAGGTATCGTTAATCAAGCCTTTGCTTGCTTCCCGTTGGCTTCCATCCCACAACCTACTCTAGAGACTAGTTCTAAGACAGTTAAGAGTAAGGTTACACTTAGAATAGGCATTTAACTTAAAATCAACCAAGATTCTGCATTTCACCTAGCTTGTAGGATTTGCACTTCATATAGGATAGTCATTCATCCAAACAACGATTGTCGATCCGGTTACTTGGCATTCAATTGGTAATAAGCAAGAAGTTGATTCCATAAGGCATTGGTCTCACAATTCAATTTAATATAACCTTTGAGTCTTGCTAAAATTAACCAAGTAGCTAGGCCGCTCAGTTGTGTGTCCTGGACTCGTTGGTTGCCAACTTGTCCTTCATCTTCACATTTCCATAGGGACTATTCCCCATAGGCTGCTGTTGGGAGACAACTAGAACGGAGAGGTCGGGGATTTAGAGTGACAGCCTCTGACCTGAGTCGTTGTTACAATGCCTATACAAGCTGAGTGACAATAGGAGATAAACCCCTCTAGATGCCAAGTCGACCTTGCCCCAATGGACATGTCTATTCACACCCCTCTGAACTATATAAATAGAGGATGGATGGAGCTCATTTAAACACACACACTTGGATGTTTTTGGTCTGAAATATTGCAGATAAGGGCAATGAAGAAATGGAGGACGAAGTCTGGGAGGAAGGATCTCTTCTTGGAGCTAGGGTGTGTGGAAGATCTTTCTTGGTTTACCTCTTGTTGCTGGTCTCTTGCTGATAAATCTGCTAGAAGGAAGGAAGGTTTGGCTTGGTATCTAGAGGCAAAATTTTTGTGGTTATGGGTCTTGGATATCTTATTTGTTCTAATTCTATAAGAAGAGATTTTTTAGGTTTTCCTCTTGGAGGGTTTTTCCCTAGCTTAGAGCCTATTTCTTGTGTTCTATTGTCTTCTATGATCTTCATGCTTTATGATAATTGCTCGATGAAGAAAGAAAATATAATAACAAAATGCTAACAGTGTTAGAAGTAATTAATCATGTAATTGAAATCTAATGATATGATTGAAAACCTCCCAATTTCCAACAATGCTAATGTCATCCATGTGTAAGGCTCTATGAGGCATGTGTTGAGGCTTCTTAGTGCCAAGCCAAGTGTAGAAGCCTTCTAAAATCATGATGTGAAGGTTGGCCTTCAAACTTTTGTCAAATCTCTCTGTGGGCCCAAATTTCAACTTCGAGGTCAGAATGTGTGGTCTCATGGGTCTCCAAATGGCCATAGTGTTAATCTCTGCTTCAACGTTGAGGGCTTCCAAGATGGTGCGAAGCCTCTCATGTCTCAAGGGGTGAGACCATCCTCCTCTGGTCCCTGGATCAACTACCTTCCCTCTCAAAGTGCTAAGTTGGCTGGGGGACTGGTGGGTCGAGGTGCATCATTCCCAAAAGTCATCAAATGTAGGGCACAATGCCAAAACGCTATGGGTGCCGGAGGTGCCCAAGGGTGTGTATGATGCTCTGCTGCTACTTGGAGTCCCATGGCTTTCAACGCTTCACCTGTGGGTGCTAATATGCTTCTGTGGAGGCTTGGGTGCTTGTGTGTGAGGTGCCCAGGTCATGGCCGTGGAACCACCTAACAATCACAACATAAAGTCTAGTGCAACCAACCAATCATCAGGCACAATAAACATTTTTGCATCTAAGTGAACCAAGCTTGAATGTAAAGGCCTATTTAATACTTCAAATGAGACTTTCTTTCCAAATTTAGGGCTTTTGAACTCGCAATGGTGTTACCCCCTAGTAGGAGTCCCTAAAGGACAACCCTATAAGGTGTGTCCAGCCCCAAAGGGGAAGTAACCTTTTCTCAGTCCACTCTTCAATTGATAGGTGTTAGTTAATAATAATGATGGAAGAGAAGGGAGAAGACTTTATGGCCAAGTATCATGGTCAAAGGGACCAACATGATGGGGATCCACATCCTGAGTATATAGATGTGAGGAGGGAACAATTGTGGATGCATGAGTTACCAACTTGACCTTAGTTTTTCCACCTCTCTTGTGCGCCATTTACTTCTTCTTGATTCTTCTTTGTATTATTTCTTGTAGCTCAAAGGGTTAGAGCTTGCATTGTATGATTTATAACAATTGTACTACCCCTTAATGACGAGGAAACTCATTCCCATCAGGGTTGGGACATGCAAGGGTTACTTTCATGATGTATATGAGCAATATCGTGCTCAGGAACCAGGGCATGGTATAATAGGTGAGGTAGAGCTCATGCTAGGCTTTTTCCCACATGCTAATGTGTATGTCGGTGTCCCGACCATTATTTGCATTTTGATATTCTTTCTTGTATTTTGCTTATGGCCATTATATGCTTTTTCCTTTTCTTTTAGCTGCATCGACCTCGCAGAGCCATGTTTTTGGCCCTACCCATGTATGGGATGTATGGGTGCCAAATCCCAGGGAACCAATGGTCAGTTGAACCCGAAGAATGGAGGTGGAATAAGGGCCTGTAATGTAAGTTGGAAAGTGGGGAGTATGGAATAGGGATAGATGGAACACACTATCTCAATCAAGGCTTCCCGAGTAGTGCCCTTCCTATACCCATTGGGCCATTAGGGGAAGTCCCATTGGACTAGGATCGATGATTAACCCCCGATTTAAGGTGAGGGAACATGATCACGGTCAAAACCCCTCTTTCTTCCAGGACGCTGCATAGTCCATGCCGGAAGGCCAAATACAAGCAAGCATAAGCACTCAATTGCAAAACGAATAAAGTACTTTTGATTGGAGGCCCACCTTCATTCATGTGCTCTTGCCAAATGGGTGAGAAGTCATATGGCTGATGCTGCTGGCGGAGATGAAATGGCTCATTGTCATTTGCTAGTGGTGGCTGTCACTGGCTGCTGATTGGTTGGTTGGATGCGAAGCGTGGGAGAAAATTTTTCTCCTATGGGGTCACCCACGTTTGGTGGGTAACAGTCCTGATTGTCTTCCATTAGATATGAAGATGAGATATGGGATGAAAGTTTAGATTTTAGATTTTTTATTTTATTCAATTTTAAGACTTGTTGCTTCTCTATATGTGGGTGGAATTTGCCACAACAAACCACCAACTGAAGACCTTTTTGCTCCATGGATATTTCAACATCAAAAACAATTTTTAACTTCAATCACAAATTGAGGAAGAGATGAAGAAAGAAGTGGCTGGGAGTTTCTTCTATAAAACACTTGCTGCCCTTTGTAACCTACAGCCCCAAAAAATGCTCTAATGCCAATTTAATTTATGTAGATTCACCAAAATTTGAATATAAGAGAGTCTGCAAATTTTTTGGATGTTTACCATCATAAAACAACTCCAAATGCTAAAAATATTGGCATTATACCCAATAGGACATGGCTGGAAATTTCCATGAGAAAGTTGTAACAAACCAACCTTAGGTTGTTGAAATAAATCTGTAAAAATATCCTCCTTGTACTGCTCAAGGCCTGTATCATTCGTGTGCATAGATAGCTGAAAATGACCACGAAAATTTTCTGAATTTGCCTTTACTATATTAGATTGCCCAAAGGCTCCAAAATTTGCATTGTCTTCACTATAAGTGTCATATATAGGATCTCTTGAAAATCTCCAACAATCACTACCCAGACCAGGATGAAATTTCTGAAAATTCATATCCACAACATATCTTTGACTACCCTCATTTTCATTAAATGGAGAAACAACTATATTCTGAAGTCCATCATCACTTAAGGTTTTTTCTTCAAGATTTTTCCTCTCAAAATCATAACAAGGAAGATCATCAAATTCAAATTTTTGAGAAGGTTCAAAGCTTACCAACTTTAATCTTTATGAAGAGGAGAGTGAGAGATGCATGGGTGTTTTCACCAATAGAGTCTTCTTCATGTGCTTTCTCTTCAGCATGATGAGCTTCATCAATGTGTTCTCCGAGTGCTCTTGGTCTTCACCAAAACCTTGAAGTGTTTGATCTTCAAAATCTTCTTCATGTATTTGACGTTCAATAAAATCAAGAGGTGGCTTTTGCGTTACTATTGAAACATGAGGAGATTCTTCACCCATATGCCTTTCATGTGCTTGATCCTTCATGGGACCATGAATTGTTTTTTCATCTTTATGTAGGGCTGTCATAAAATCTTCAGTGATCCTTTCATAATTTTCTTCTTCACAATGAGGATCCTAACACTAGAGAAGGGATTGGATCGAACTTACAAGAGAAGGTATCTTCTTTGGCCTACCACAAGTCCTAACCCAACCTCTTAGACCTTGTTCCAAAGAATTTACAAATAGTCTTATCAAGGCATCTTCATGTATTTCATTGAGCCTTGAAACAAACTCCAAGAATGATATCACATCTAGAGTAGCAAGATCACCATCAAACTTTGGGATATTCTTATCCCATTTTGGAGGAAGATTTTGGGTACCCAAGATTTTTGTTCAACATCTAAAGAAGGATATAATACATGAAATTCCAATGGTGGCATATTTCTTCATACAACTTGATGTGCAATATGAAAATACGAAACAATACCTCATCCCAAGTATTTGGAGTTGCCAAGGTGAATCTTCAATGCCTTCACAATGTTGCTTTTTGACCTTACAAGCACAGGGACCTTAAAATTCTGTAAAGAACAAGGACTTGGTTCTTCCAATGGAGTCACCAAGATGAGATTATAATCTTCAAATAAGTACCTTCATCAAAGTATATAACCTATCTATAAATGCCTTCCGGGAAATGTACTTTATTTCCAACAACAACACTAGAATGTTATCACACAAACCCTCACTTCTTGAGATAAAGTCCTAACTCCTATAGCTCAAGCAAGGCTTTGGCATAACTAAGAGGGAGGTCACTATCACCTCACCAACCCTTTTTTGCTCTTTAGGCCAGATCTCCTTCAATTCAAGGGGGCTTCTCTAGGATAAGATTACTAGAACTTGTGCAAGAAAGTCCATTGTGAAATGAAGAAATGATTCTAGCAAAACAATCATTATGAGTTGAAGAAAATAAGGTGGATGGATGGACCGAAGACTAGTGTCCTTCCATTGGGAAATGGGGTTATAAAGTCCTATAGCTCAAGCAAGGCTTTGGCATAACTAAGAGGGAGGTCACTGCCACCTCACCAACCTTTTTTGCACTTTAGGCCAGATCTCCTTCAACTCAAGGGGGCTTCCCTAGGATAAGATTACTAGAACTTGTTCGAGAAAGTCCATTGCGAAATGAAGAAATGATTCTAGCAAAACAGTCATTATGAGTTGAAGAAAATAAGGTGGATGGATGGATGGAAGACTAGTGTCCTTCCATTGGGAGATGGGGTTAAGTCAAGGTTCAACGGAAGGTTGTCCTAATGAGGAAAAGAGGATTAATATGGCTGCAAATACAAGTAATACCAACGCTTTCATTGTTATCTCAAACTTCATAAATTTATCAAGGGAGACCTTTACCATAGATAGAATTCAATGGCTATGAAAAATTGAACTTATCGAGATTGGATTACAAGTGCATAAAACCTAATATAGTGAAACATGCATCAATATAGAACATCCCAATAATAAATACAAGAGAAGAGAAATGATCTTACCCCATTCAATGTTTCATAACCATGACAAGAAGATTTCATCCACATGAGATAACATAGAGTTTTAGAAGATTTATATATGCATTAAGCAATTTGGATATCCTCCAAGTACATCCAATAGATATTCAACTAAGCTCCAAGGGATTTCCCCCCAAATCCAACCATGCAAATGAAGGACAGAGCTAGGCCTTTAACAGGATCTTAGCTCCATCTCTTTTTACAATAAAGTATGAATTGTTTTCCTAGATCCATTAATTTCAATATTATAACTCAAACCTCCTCGACATCTAGCTTTTTAAAGATAGCAATAGGTGGTTGATATCCACCTTATTCTCCAAGAAGAATCAATAAAATATCCTAGGAAAGTGACACAATAATGCTCTTTTGTAAGCAACTCCATAAGACAAGTTAGCAATAAGAAAATGAAGGAGTTGGTTATGCAACAACCTCCATAAATTCCTCCAAGGTGAAACGTCCTATCAATGGTGCATAAATATGTGTATCATGTAGCCTCACGAGCTAGGGCGCTCCCCATCAGGGGAATACATCAATAATGATCTTCTAAAATAACCAAAGTGCTCAATCAATAAAGGTGGAGTGCTCCTCAAATGTGTGGTCAAAATGCTGTGAGAGCTTTTCGGTTGCAAATTTTGAGAACACCAAAACTGCATCATTGTTTGTAACAATTTTTATTATGGGCTCATTTTGGAAATCCCATGGCCACTTTGCATCTAATGGTATTGATCCAACAGAAATTTGGACTCTATGTCAAAAGATAATATCTGTTGAAGTTAGCTTCCCCTCAAAATATGCAATGAGACCCAAGATAGCACATGTGGGAGGAACAATAGAGTATGATAGCCACTCCCATAATATTCTCTAGTACAAGTTGCCCTAATACCAAAATATGTGCAAGATCCAACTCAACATGGCACCTATGGACCAAAAAGGTGGCACGTCCCTTCTAAATATGGTCTCAAAGGTGTAATAATCATGAAATCATGTGCAAGTAGTTAGATCTCCTAATGTGAGGGGTCAAACTGCTATCGAACTCAATCCTTGTGCAAACACCTTCAATAAGGGGACAACCCTCTTTAGCAATAGACAATAATATAAATTGTAAGATGTCAAAAGTGTGCCAAGGCAAGTGAACACTCTATCGACAAAATCCTCAAAGGTGAACATCCACATGCAATGTCACTACTTTCAATGCAATATAACAACTCAATTTAGTGTCACAACTCCCAATGCAGTGCCACAATGCTCAATGTAGTGCTACAACACCCAAGGCAATATCACAATTCCCAATGCAATGTCACAATGCCGAATGCAGAAGGTACCTCAAAAGCTGCAATGTGTATAGGTCAACCTCCAAATATGTGGTATAAGTCAACAATGGGAGAGTGCTCCATAAAAAATGCTAGTAATCCCTATCTCATGTCTACCAAACAACCAAGGGCACCTAAGTAGAAGACCTCCATCAAGATGAACCATGCGAAATCTTCCTCAAAACACTAGGACACCACATCAGAAGCTCAAATAGGTCAAAATGATTCAACTAGCCATTGTGAAGGCTAGAATTATGTCAAAACCTATGTACAAGATGAGTGCTCTACTAAGAGTGATAGTCCATGTCATAAAGTGCCATCTCAATGTTATAACATGTCAAATAAGCCACACAGTCTAGCAATAGAGTCACATCTGCAACCATGAGGTGCTCAACATATCACCATGAACAACTATGCAATAAACGACGTGATCTACGAAAATCCCTCTCTAGTGTCAAGTATCGTAATAGGATCATCATGGACAATTAAAGCATTAGGGCACTCATCATGATCCGTCAACCAAGAACAACGTCATGATGCCATGTGTGAAGCAACCATTGTTGCACACATTGATCATCATGTAGTAAAATAATAGCATCAAAGATCAGCTCATAATCATTAACCAAAACATGGGCAACAATTAAGAGAGAACCAAGCCAGGGCCATCAACCTAGGAGAAAATGAATCTTCTCTTCCAAACCAACATCCACTGGAAGCGCTTCTACCAAATTTCCAACCTTTGGAAGGCTAGAATCACCATGCCACTTTGCAAGTCTTGAGTCATGTGATCAAAATCACATGTTCTGTCATCATACACAATGGAGGATAACACGGCCCTAAGTCTGAAAGTTCATAAGAAATAGATTCAGAGAGCCTCAAGGTTGAGGTAAAATTTCTGAATTGCATTGAGCACAGAAACAGATTAAAGGAACCTCTAGGTTGACGTTAAACTTCTGAAATTTCATTGAACACGTTTTCACTAAATTTCCACATTTTACGCACCAAACACAGACCCACTTGCATATACTTCCATGCATGCATAGTGTAGACTTCATATTGTATGGAATTTGGGAATGCCACAATGAACAAGTATTCATCTTAATTAGATTCCCATGTTGTCAGAATTACTCAATTTATGGAAGCATGTTTGTTGTTGTAAGACTCTTTACTCTACCGTGGACAATCAACCTACTAGAGATTAGAGAACTTAGACAGAGGTAGAAACCAGGGACTTATCTGGGACTTTGGACAAAAGAAGAAGAGAATAATAAATATCCTCAAAGCAATACAGATTGTGTCAATATATGTATGGACTTTAGAATGCCTATCATTGCTCATTAATAGTGAAGGTTCTGCGGCAGTGGCATTTCTTCAGGCATCATCCTCAACTTTATAGTGATACAAAGGAAATCATAAAATTGCCTCAGCAGCATAATGTTGAAGTACCATAGGATTAAGATTCTAAATGGTTAATATTAAAAGAAGGCATCTGTATTGTTTTTATATTTTATGTATTTATATATACCTAGACACAGAAAATTGAAACTTCTTCCGAACATATGGACAGTAATGCCACTGCCTTCAAGTCTCCTTTGATGATGTTTTTTTAACATGTCTGTGACTGTGCTGCCTTCAAGTTTCCTCTGATGATGTTTTTTTATCATGTCTGTGACTGTGCGTCAAAACATGGGCTTCAGAGAATCTTTCTTTTGAGCAAAAACATATAAGAGATGTGCTGATCTAAGTGAGAAATCTAAATGGCTGTTAGCATTGAAAGTGTTTGACCAAGTGTCCAATCCTCCTTGGTTAGCATGAGTTGTCAAGAAATTGTGTCAGCTAACAATATTTACTTAGTTAAATATTTGTTGTTAATAGTCCAGGTTCTAATTTCTAACTGAACCTGGGCTTTAGTTAACGAGTATCTATTTTTCGTAATGATTTGGATCACACTGTCTCTTCTACATGATTAAGGTCACTTCATCATTTGGAGGCACTGTTGATCAAGCCTTTCCCTTGTGGCTGAAATTGGGTCATGAGCCTAATTTAATTACAACTAATAAACCAGTGGGCAATCTGCTTACAGTTATCCAAATCTGTTGTTATAATTTTTTCTAGTGGTTGGGAACAGTACCAGATGGCAGTTTTAGTGCTGAGAATTAATAACAGGTTATAATATGAAATCTGCCATTAAATGGGGACTCTAATGCTGCTGATTGATAGATTGTAACACACAATAAGTGTTGTTAAGATTTATTGATACTTACGTAACTTTATGTGTTAAATATGTAACCAATGCAATGTTAGATGTTTCAGTTAGGGTCAAGGGTGCTATAAATGTCTCACCTATGGTGATTTGTGGTGTGTGAGAGATCTGTCACACAGCATTCATAATACAGCTTTCTATCGATTTTTTCTCACTGCCATTGCCTTTGTAAGAATATGTACCCTGATTTCCTACTATCAGAACGATTCAGTTTCTGGAGTCCATATTAGCAAGTTCAAGGAAGAGAGGAGTTCAGATGAAGCTGAGTTCAAGGATTCCATAGGAAAGGAAGAAATTCTTAGATTGGTCGCAGTCCCATTAAGAGGAGACAATAAACTAAAAGGCTTCCCTATCTAAATCAAAATCAAGATCCTCATCATAATCAAACTCTGTGGGATGACTCTCCACTATCCAATCTGATGTTGGATCAATGTCTTTCAACACAATGTGATCTGAATCAGGTCTTTTGTTCAGCAATTGGTTGTGTCTGAGCCGGAGGTTGTATTGGACATAGACTAGATCACTTAACCGTTTTTGATCCAAACGGTTTCTCTTCTTTGTGTGAATCTTGTCAAAGACAGACCAATTGCACTCATACCCAGTAGCACTGCGAGTTTGATTCAAAATACAAATTGCAAACTTTTGCAATTCAGAACAATGGCCACCAAAAGCCTCCCACCATTGTGCTTCAAAAAACATAGGAGTGTAGTGAGTTAGCTCAACAAAATTACAAATTATATCCAACTTTCAAATTATAAACGATTTAACAAAATTAAATAAAACTATTAAGAATTTGAAAATTGAAATTTTTGTTTACTTGGCTCATCTGCTTCTCTTGCAATCTTTGCTAGGTTCTTCCCAAAGGTACCCGAGGCATTGCTGAAGGTTGTGACCTGTCGATGTATCTCTAGTTGATCAGACTCCAATGGGATCATGCGATCAATGCAGTCAATCAGTCCATCTCTAACCTCCCCCTTCAAAGCTCCTGACTCCTTAGCTTTATAATGATACCGTGGTTCTAAAAATACCCAGTTGCATGTACAGGGCGATGGAGTTGATTGTTCCAGCTTTCATCAATGATTGCCCAAATGGGCCCATAATTAGCCACTTTATCCTTGTATGCCCTCTTTATTTGCTCCTTTGCTTGATCCATAGCCTCATAAATGAAGCCCATAGCCAATCTTTCCCCATCCACCAACCGCAACACCTTAACCAGTGGCTTAGCAAGCTTCACAATCTCTGCTGCCTTTCTCCAAAAATTTTCTTCATTAACTATCTTTTTCAATTCTTTGCCTTCCAGTTTGTGAAATCAATTGCTTTGATTCCATTCATCACCAGAAAACATCTTTTGCAAGTTTCTATTTTGGGAAAACATAGATTGCAATGTCAAAAAATGAGTAGCAAATCTAGTGATGGCAGGCCTAATAATATCCCTGCCCCCAGTGTGTTTCCTCATGAGGCTCAAAATCCATGAATGCTTGTAGGTAAATTTTGTTATGCTTTTGGCATGATCTACAGTGTTTTTGACCCATTCTAATTTTCCAATATCCTCAAGCATGAGGTCTATGTATGCAATGTGCAACACATATGGTCCAAAAGATGGTCTTGTGTTTTCCCTCTAACAGTTTACCAACAAGAACATAGTTAGAGGCATTACCTGTGATGACTTGAACAACATTAGCCACCCCCACCTCCTTAACAACCTGATCCGATAGCTGAAACAACAATTGCCCTTCTTTTACCTTATCAGATGCATTAACTGGTTTTAAAAACATGGTTCCCTATGGGTAGAAGATAAGAAAGTTTATGATGGTACGGTTTCTTTGATCAGTCCATCCATTTGACATGATGGTACATCCTGTTCTTGCCCATGAGTCCTTGAAATCTTTCAAATACTCATTAATGGAGGAAATTTCTTTCTGCAAACGATACCCCCTTAGCTCATGCATAGTAAGGCCTTTGAAGCCTTTTCTAGCAGCATGTATGGCATCAAACATAGGCTCATAATATGGTGAATGGGAAGCATTGAAGGGGATATCAGCATCATACCACCATCTAGCTATGTAGTCACAAGCAGTCTCCCTCAATTCTTTCTTCCAATGGTCATCTAAAGTGGGCTGTAAATGACTTCTACTAGGTTGAGGACCATGTGCATCTAATGGAGAGGAGGGAGTGAAATAACTTTGATATTCATATCACCCTTTTTCATTTTACCCTTTCCCTTTTCTTGAATAGACTCAAAAGAGGGGGGAACATATTGGAAGGGGTTGGATGCATCAGTACAAGGGATAGAGGAAGAGGGTTGGTAGCCAACATTTTTTGTATATTCCTCTTCCTCCCAATTTCAGCCTCTAACTCTTTTTGCCTAGCTTTATCTTCTTTAAACTTCTCAAAGCTGGCTAACAAATCCTTCCTAATCTCCCCAATTTCTGGTGAGGTACATGGAGTAATTTGGCCTCTAATCCCCGCCAAGTGTTGTTTCAGCCTATTAATGCCCCCAGGACATTCCTTAATTTTCCTATGGCAAAATTTGCAATGCATTTGACTATCAACCATTTCAACATATGCCCAAGCAACATCTTTCACTCTAGGTGCCATTTTTTGTCTTCGAAATGAAAACAAACAATCTGAAAATGAAAACAAAAAAAAACATTGATTCAATGTTCATTTCTTTCACAAAAAACACTCTTTATGATTTCTAGATTAGCACATAAAATTTAATAAGCAAAAACAGATTTTTACAAGTGAAAAAAATACCTCCAGGCACAAACTGCCTCCTCAAGCTTGCTCCAAGAAACCAACTCCTCAATGCTGCTCCAAAAACAAACTCAACAACTCCTCACAAACTTTTACTGAAATTCTCACTCAAATGCATGAGATGGCTGTGAGAGAATGAGAGGGGTTGAGTGGGTTAAATAGGGTTTAGGAGAGGGGAATGGACCCCAAAGACCAAATAGGCAAACTATAAACTGGTTTGGAGTCCCCCAATTTTATTTATTTATTTATATTTATTTTTATTTTTATTTTTTGTTGTCTTCTTTAAATTTGCAGTTTTCGGGTTTGTGTGAGCTGCTGTCACTAACTCGGCCGAGTTATAGTGGGCTCTGCCGAGCTGGCCGGGTTAATACCGAGCCGACTGAGTTGTCTAACAACTTGGCCAGCTCGGTATTAACCCGACTCGGCCGACTCGGTATTAACCGGCCCGCTGTCACTAAATTCGCTGTCATTTTTTTTCTTCTTTAAATTCGCAGTTTTCGGGTTTGTGTGGGCTGCTGTCACTAACTCGGCCGAGTTATAGCGGGCTCTGCCGAGCCGGCCGAGTTAATACCAAGCCGGCCGGGTTAATACCAAGCCGGCCGAGTTGTTAGACAACTCGGCCGGCTCGGTATTAACTCGGCCGACCGAACCGAATCCAAGGCCGAGTCACAAATTCAAGGCCTGGCCGGGACCAACTCGGCCGATTCGGTACTGAGCCGACCGATTTTTAAAACATAGGGTTCTTCTAGGAACACCTGCCTCGCTAAGAGGGAGTGTTGAAAATATTAGCGAGAAAAGGGTTCCTTGATTTGTGCCTTAATCATAGGAGCCATAATGAGTTCCTTCTTGTGCTTGACTCAAGTTCCTAAAAATTAGGATATTTTCTATAAATTAGGACAAGTTCCTATAATTTAGGAATCAGCCCCTAAAAATTAAGATGAGATAGGATGCAATTAACTGATGTGTTGAAATTAAAGTCCAAGTTCTTGATTCTCTAGTGTGAGTTGATTGAGTAAAAACACAAGTGATTGAGTTTCAAGTGGTTGACTTGAAATAGGACGACTTGCATGAGCAGTTAAGTCATGCTAACTCAATCAATCACAAAAGCAAACTCCTTAATTAAAAGCTTACTAATTTTAACCATTCAAATTGCCTTTAAAAGGAGGAACAAAGGCACAAGTTTAATCATTGTTTTGGTGAGCTAGAGTTGGTGAGACCAAGCAATAGGAAGCACGAGTTTGTGCGTGGAGCTTGTGAGAGGCAGAGTGTGCAAGAGAAGCTTATGCATAGATTGATAGAGGGCAACAAAGATCAACAGTCTTGCAAGGGTTTCAAGCTTAGATCAAGTAGGAAAGACAAGTGTGTTTTTTAGATTGAAACAATTGTGTTTGTAAGAGATCAATTGCTTAGTTTCTATCAATAAACAAGCAAAGGGTTTTCCTAGTTGGGTTCACTAGACAATTATGTGTTTTTGAATTGTGTGACTGTGCTTTTATTTTTATTCCTATTCTGCTACATTTAGTAGAGAAATTCCATGTTTATGTGAGAAGAAAATTTTATTTCAGATTGCTCATATTAGCAGATCAGAATTTCGTGGATTTTCTACACAAAGTTGATTAAATCAACCGTAGTTTAGGGGAGATTGGTTATACACTTGGGTAAGTTTAAGGGAGATTGGTTACACACTTGAGTATACATAGATGGTCTTTTGGATTGATCTATATGGTAAATACTTTGTGTTACTTGATGTATGTTGTGTACTAATGCTATATTACTTAATGTATGTTGCGTACTAATGCTATAACAGTGTTTCTCAAGAACAACAACTTTGCTTAGATCTGTTTACTGCATTACACTTGTGAATTCTAACATGGTATCTGAACATAGGTTTTGAAGATCCTAGCTTGGGTCTAGTTACTCCAAGGATTTATGCTCTTGAACAGTGGGATTTCTAAAAAGAGCTGACTTGTTTAGATTTGCACCATCTTTAGATTAAAGCTTTTATAGAGGTGATAGTGTTCAAAGCAAGAGCCCGTGGTGCTCAATGGGCACAACTATCATCTATGACATGTGGGCACAATAGATGGAGACTTTTCTAAAGAGCAAAACATTATGGCAATTCACAAACATTATATTGAGATCACAAACATAAAAAGGGGTTTGAATGGAACCAAAATGCCAACCCAAAAGCTTATAGTAAGGAGAGGAAAGGCCAACACTGAAGAAGTGTGTCAGGGATGAACCAAAAGTGCACTAGAGAGGGAAGGATGCCCAAGCATGAGTGCACAAAACATGAGATACACAAATGCACTTAAAAGAGAAAATATACCGACCACCCAAAAGTTAAAGATGTAATGCTTGCATACTTGAAACGCTTGTGTTAGAGAGGGTCTTCACACTCACTAGCTCCTCCTTCGTCCTTCTTGCCCATTGCTGCTCTTCAGCTACTCAGGGACTTCTTCCCACTATAGTCTTCTTGTGCGGCTCCAATGAAGACTAACATAGGGTAGGAGGGATGCCACCTATCACTGTCAAACGTTGCTTCTCCAACAATGAACACAGGCTATACCAAACTGCTCCTGGTTTGCCAGAGCTTGAGCTCCACTTATCTGCCTCTTCTAGCAACCACCTTAATCCATCAAGGTGCTACTCTAGGCTACACTTAGTCCACTCTCACGCTGCCTTCCATGATCCATCAGACCACAAGTGTCCAATACCAAGTCCTCACCTAGGACTTCTCATCCACTAGCATCTACTCAACGTAAATACATCAAACCATTCAAACCTTGCGTCCTCAAGGGCTGTTGTCCACTTTTGCAAGTCTGGTGCACTGGTTAGGGCTGTTGGCAAGCTGCTACATCACCTTTCTTCACTTTCTAAACCTCTTCCAAGACTGCGGCCCCCCTCCAACTACCTCTGCTCCTCTTCATTTCTGATCTGGGCTAATTACTGGTCTTCAAACAAGCCTCACGGCCTACCTGATCCAAGGAGTTAAGGCCTGCGGCCTACCTGCACTATACTTTAGCTTTTGGCCCCCTGTCCAAGAAATACTAGGCTTGCAGCCTACCTGTAGCATACAGCCAGAGCTGCAGCCTGCTGTAGGAGAGAAAACCACACACAAATATGCCTAAACACCATACCAAAACTCCCCTCAAGCATGTGGCAGCCTTCCTGCTTCAACTTGGACCTGTTAAAGACACCAAATAACCCAAGAATCAGTCTCAACCAACTTCGTCCTCCTCCTTCTTGAGCTCGGTTGCCTCAGAGATGTATTATCTATGAATAGATGCACTTGGATGTGTCTCAAATGCCTCACATCCACCTGGTGTCATCAACCCCTAATTTGGGCACATTACAACTCTAAGCCGACCTGTTCAATGTGCCAAGTTGACCTACAGCCACACATAAAAGTTAATATCTCATGATAGACACCTCAGATTTGAGTGATTTTCGCTGCCCCTTTCTCCTCTAAGGGTCCTATAACACCTCCATGTGTCAAATCACTCAAATACCTCATGGTTTCACACCCACCAGCTTGGGTGCAAAGCCCACACCTTGGGTTCCAAGCTCACAAAGTAATTTTTGGTGCTCCAACCTCCAAACCCTGAACCCTAGGGCTTGGAGTACCTCCCAAGCTACCAAATTTCAACATAGCTTACCTAGGAGAGAGCTTAAATGGAGAGAGTTGGGAATAGGTGATAGCCCTTTCTCTGAGCGCCGCGCCTTGAAGACTATACCTTGTGCGGTTAAAAACTTTTCCCACATTTAGGTGACATCAAGTCCAATTGTTAAATCTATGTTTCATCTTTTCTATATTTTATTCTTCATACCAATGCTTTTTTTAATGCATACATGCATTCAAAATATATTAAAATATGTGCTATACAAAAAAAGCTCGTGAAATACTCTGCTTCTGGAATATTTTGAAAATTACACTTTTCGCTTCTGCTCCTGCTCATCCCTCTCAACAGCTTTGGTTTCTCTTTCCAAAGTTCTCCAGTCATTTTTCCCTTGAATCCAAAGAACCCCTAGGATTTGATACTTCATGTGTATGCCTAGGAGGGACAAAATTTCCACCCTTTCCAAAGGGTCATCTTAGTAGTTGAGGAGTTGTTCCAACTCAAACTTCATCATTTAGGCTCTACCTCAACATCAGCTCAACCAAAGGGAAAATCTAGGGGAAAACACTTTGCGTTTTCTCTTCCTTGGGTTTACCATTTAATATTGACACATCATATTTATTAAAAGTGACGCCTAACTGGAACGCTATGAAATAGGGTATATTAATATATTTGATAAATATAATAAACTTTTGTTATGTTATCTCTGATTACTATTTCAAGATTGTATTACAATATCTTTTGCTTAGGTTCCAATTATAGGGCTCTATGTTAAATGACACCAAATTGTCACATATTTCATTTTCCACATTTCTGTATTGTACATGGTTTGTAGATTCCTTGGGCACTATAACTTGAGATGCTGTAGGTCGATCTGTAGAAACTGAGTAAATCTGTGCAAATGAACATTTGTTTACAATACTGATGGAGAAGGAAATTTGCTATTCCAACCACATGGACACTATTTAGACTGTTTAATGTTGTTTCTACAAAATGTTGAAATTGAAAGTCACTTATCTGAATTGCTGCTATTGCTGATGTTGCCAACACTATGCTTATCTCTGTGACCATACAAGTTGGTTCTGGGAGTTGTTTTGTGGTTGGTTTCATTTGTATGTGATACTGTTTTACTTATTTTGAGCTTGAGTCTGAACTTTGAAGTTTTAACTATTGATCTGATTATTGGGTTCAAAATTTTGTAGGAGACAAAGGCGGGAATGCCAGCTCTCCAGACCCATCGCAAATAGACTGGAAGGAGTGGGTTGCATCCAAGCTTCCAGGTCTGCGCTTTTCTACTACTTGTGAATTTTTATCTCAATCTTAAGGTTTGCCGAGGGCCAATTTGACCATACCAATATTTTTATTTTATTTTATTTAATTTATTATATAAATTTGATATTGGATTTGATTAACGATGAAATTATGCTTCTTACTTTTCATTAGGTGTGTCTGAACTTTGAAGTTAGAATATTATGAGTTAAATAATAGCTAGGTCTTTTTCATATTTAAATCTCCTTTCTATCCTTTTAATATCAAATGTGCTTTATAGGTTCGAGATTGAACCAGAAGTTGCAGTTAATGTCTCCTTTGAGTCCAATGTCAAAATAAATGCCTGCTATCTCCTTTCTTATCAGGGTTAGTGTGAGAATTTCCTAGATAAGAGCCTTTTGTTTTTCCGTTGATTGTAGTGAATGTGGAGAAGTTGCAGTTATATGAACCATTTTTGTTGGATGGGAGATAAGAAGGGTGGATTAGCTTTTCACAGGTTGAATCCCAATATTTATCTGGCATGTAAGGTGCTTCAGACTTCTTGAGTTCACATACATTGTGAAGGTTATTTCATATAGAGACTAGTCTGGGCATGAATTGGGAAACTTTGTTTCAGTGATAGTTCTGTCTTTGGCACGTCCATGGAAGTGTGTGAATTTTAACTGGATAACTAGTATTGAAAGATTGAACTGTGAATGATGTATCTATCAAGTAAACGTATGGTTTTCTGAAAAAGCTTCTCTCAAGATTATTATAAATTAGTCAAATTTGTGAAATGAAATAGCAATAGCTATAAATAGAATAGGCGTTCTACATAAACATAGTTATGTGTCATAAAACAAGGTACCTTTTAGTTTAGAAACTTTAAGAAACAGGTTGGTGCATATGTCTTCCTAAATGATATTTAGGCAGGTAGTCTTAACTAGAATTGATATAGAGTTAAAATATTTTAATATTTCAACATGGAATATTAGAATAATGCATGTGAAATTCAAACATCGAATTTGCAGTGCAAATGTTCAAACTTTTAGGGTTTCATTTAATCATCTCTCAAAATTGTTTTAAATTAGTAAATTTTTTGAAATGAAATAGCAATAATCCATAAAAATGAAATAGGCATTATTCATAGACATTGTTATAACTTCTGTGTCATAAAAACAGGTATCTTTGAGTTCAAAAACTATAGGAAACAGGTTGGTGCCCATGTCTTCTAATGATATTTATTATTAGACATGTAGTGTTGCCTAGGGCAAGTATAAATTTAATTCTGTTAATAATTAAATAAGTAATATTAGAATAATGCACTTGAAGTTCTAGCATTGAATTTGCAGTAGACATGTTCAAACTTTTAGTATTTTATTAATCGATTATTGAAGAACCACTACTGGATAAATTATTTTTTGTTAAAGGGAAAAACAATAGTGGGCAAATGGGTTTTCAATTTGGAAATAAAAGGTCAAATGATATACGTAGCTGATAACTAATATCATAAATTATGTTGCATGGGAACCTGCCCCCTCAAAAAAAATCCGTGTACCCTGCATTCCCACATTTTGGGGGCTTATGGACCCTTAGGAAACGTCCCCAAACTGCTGGGGACTTCATTGAAGACTTGGGGACTTGCTGGCTGTGTCCAAGATGTTCTGCGTATATTTCAGGGACGTTCTAGACAACTTTCAGGGATGTATTGGCAGATTTCAGGATTTCTGGGCATTTTGACAATTATAGACATTGGTGATTGGATAATATTGTTGTTTTTCTTATCCATTTTTTTGTATTGCAGTGAATCTAAATTTGTTGTACAAATTGCAGCTCAAACATGGGATTTGTATGATGGGTGTCAATTTCAGTTTCTGGTGACCTAAGTATTTTTTTCTTTTCTTTTTTTCCCAGGAAAAATCGTAATTTCCATTATAAAATAATGAAAGTTACATGCTGTAGATGCCAAAAGGCATAAATGTCTAAAAAACATATCATCAAAAAATCACTAAACTATACTTTTCTATCCTTCTTTTTCTCCACTTTCCTCCAAACCATCAGAGTTGGGAGTGGAAGAAACAATAGCCAATTGAGTTTCTTTTATATTTACAAAAGTTTCTTTTTCAGAGTCAGAGCTGTCTGATGCATGAATTCTTTTGATACCACTTGCTTCTTGTTCCTGAGAGGTCTTCACATTCTGTTGCTGATGAATTGTGGGTGTTGTTGCTTTGGATGATGTCACTGGATCTATCCACTCTGCCCTGTTATTCTCTATGATTTCCTGGGAGTTCTGTTCAATATTAGTTGTATTATTTTCTGGGATTTCCTCTTCCTCTTCCACGTCTTCCTATGTACCAGGAATCACCATCCCTTTGGCTTTTGACTTTTCTCTTTTTCCTTTTAAGATTCTTTGCTTGTGGAAATGAATTTTGGAGATGTCCAGTTTGTAGATATATACGACATCTGAATGATGTATTCTCAAAATCTAGAGTCTGGGCCCACTGCACATTATTATGAATCAATATAATATGGTCAGATAATCCTTTACTAAGGTCTACCTTGACAATCCATGCAAATGTGAATATTCCTTTTGTATGTCTGTCCGTGTCCACCTTTATGAATTCTCCAAAAGAATTTCCAATTCCTTCTAGTACTTTGATATGCCGGAAATGCAAAGGAAGATTATGTAACCTGACCCATACTGGCATTTTGGAGACTACCATGGTATTTGCATCAAATCCCGCAAATCATGGGATCATAAATAGACCTGCACTGCCCCAAAACCATGGTCTCTCTTTTAATACGAATTCCATAACTTTTGCTGTATCCAATTTCACAATAAAAAACCTTCTAGAGCGTAGGTGAATATCACAAATTTCAGTCCAATTAGAGGTTATCCATTGATGTAAGTCCTCCATCTTGGGTTAGAAGCCATTAAATCTGCACATAACTGCTCTTGAATAGAATTCTGAATAGAGCTCATTGACTTCTGGGAGATTTATTGTCAATGCCGACACTTAGTTCATTTGTCCCACAATATAGGGCCCTGGGAGATTGGGGGGAGTATCATGTTGTTTTTGTGATCCAGTGCTTCCTTTAACTGCATCCTTGAAAGAGACTGGACCTTTGGAGCTAGATCCTAGGCACCCTCCAAGTAATCTCATATTAAGGATAATAGTCGAATCACGTTTGGTTCCATAGTCCTTCATCTTGCGGTTGTCTTGCAAATAGTTCCCTGCAAAAATCAGATTTTGAAGATCTGCTGGGATACCCATTTGGTTTTGTATCCCTTGTTTCACGTTTTGGATCTGCTCTCCACTCCAAAGTCTCATTGAGATTGATTTTCCAGTTATATTTTTAATAAAAATTTGGGAATTTTTCTTTCTCTGTTGGTTCATCCCCGAATTTGTCTTTTCCATTGCAATTCTGATCAGATCTGTAGGAGAATGTTCCGGCTCTGGAGTGGAATGATGCCAAATTGGTGTAGATTGTTCCAGAAGGTGAGAACCACACCGCCTTTTGTGTTACCTGAGAAAAGTCTGATCGTTGCAAGGCGACTCAATACATAAATGAGAACTCCCGATCTGGCCAGAGAAGAGGCTGATCTACAACTGGGAAGACTAGATCTAAAAGACGGTAGATCAGATTTGCATATAGGGTAAGCGAATAATCTTGGTTGAGTCTTTGCAAAGGCAGTTCAGGCATCTTGGAAACATATAACTCGTTACCAGCATGACCCGAAAGGGTCCCTTCCTCTGACGAGATCTTACAACAACGAATCTGATAACAAACCATACTCCAGAGCTGCACGATGTCATCTAGTTACCGTTTAACAGGTTAACAAAATTTGTGAGCTCCTCTTCACGCCCTCTATGGATACACCGATCTCCCAACCTGTAGTCTCCATTTGCATCCAAATCGTGCCGAGGCTCGAGGGTGGCGACAAACCCGTCTCCCGCCTCCCAGGGCTAGACGAAAACTGCAAACCCATAAAAGCAATAAAAAACGGCCCCAACAAGAACTCTGACATCAATAAAATATAGGGTATAACTAAATTGGAAAGAATTTTGGAGACAAAAGCATTGTTTTGCAGACCCAACGCCAAGATCTGGTAGTGAAAACGATGGATATAACCCACATGAGGGCTTAGAGCCTGCAATCATAAAAGGAAAACCAGATCTGGAGAAAAGCTCGCCGTCAGAGGCCCCTCTTTCCTTATTAGAGAAGAGAAATACCAAAGCAATAGGAGATCCATGGAAGGGAGATGTGTTTGGTGTTTTTTGCAAAAGATCTTTTGCCTGAAGGATACCATCCACCATCGCCTGTCTGGAGCTGAGCTCGAGAGGTTGAATAACGTTGCGTAAGGTGAAAACAATTTGGAGCTCTGTGATACTGAAGCCCACGATGTGGAAAACCCTAATGCTTCTCTTTAGATCCATTGCAGCGCCCTTGATCCATGTTTTGATCAGCTAAATCATCCGCCACTTTAGTGATTTAAGTATTGTATTTCCAGCAACAACATTACAACAAACAAAGATGATCCTTTTAAATAAAAAACATGTGAAGAAAATAAAAAAACGGAACATTTCAAGTAGATGATCCTTGTGGTTATTACTCTTGTTCTTCACATTTTTTGGGTCATCTTGGCTTTTACATGTCATACATGGATTTCCAAGGTCATTCATGTTCCAGAGCTTCCACCATTCCAACCTCAAGCATTGTGAAAACAATAAGATGGTTGTGAAATCCATCTACTACATATTCGAGTAAATTCCTATTCAATCACCTTCTTAATCTAACATCTTTACAAAACCAAAGTGTTTTATAGTGGTTTTTAACACAGTTGTAAATGTTTGCAAAACTTGTTGAGAAGGGAATGACTTTAATGTTTCAATACAATCATCATTAATAGGAAATATGAGGAAGAATAGTTGCTATAGAGACAATACTCTGTCTCGCAGATTCTTTATGGGCCCTACTATAATTTTTTATTTTTTTATAAATCGGAATGAGAATTTCTAGAGAACCAATAACTTCAATTTGAAAGATCGGCTACCACTACAGTGGCAAAAAGCAGCCCCAAAAACCCCTTTAGCCACCTCCAAAAAACAATTAACAACTAACCCAGTACAGTGATGTGTGGTTTGACGATAAGTCATTCGGGCGAAGCCCGGCATATCGAAGTTCAAATCTCATTGAGTACAGTGACCTGTTATGGTGGCGGCTAGAGGGGCGGACTCCCCTCCCGATGAGTCTGCTCTTGCTAAAATCATAGGATCTTAGTATACCCGACTTACAGGTGGTTGGTTATACTCTTGGTGTTATAGTGGTAGCTATGAGGTTTGATCCTGGGTCTCCCCTGGATTAGGCTTGATAGTTACCGATTCACCATGTGTTAAAAGAAAACAACTAACCCACAATCCTTAACAAAAAATCTCTTAAAGTAGCTCTAATTCTCTGAATTTCTCCAACAAATTTTCTCCAGCTGAGCGCTTCAATCAGATCTCAAAACCAGCACAAAACCCTCTTAACAACAACCCTACAAAATAACAAATATCTCCAAGAGCCCAATGACCAAAACCCACTTACAAATCTCAGCTCAAGAAATACAAGAAGCTGGAATGAATAGTGTGAGTGCAATAGAGGGGGTGAGGGTCTTTAAATAGGTTTAAAAGAGGCCGAGATTCACTTTTTTGTGGGCCAGCGAGACAAAAAAAAAAAAAAAATGAAAATAAAAAACCAAGTGAAATGTGTCCTAGCTAATAAAAAGTATAAAAAAACCAACAAATAATTAAAATATCAATTAAAATGGGCTCCAACTAAAAAAAATAAAAAAATATTAAAAAATTCAATTGTTGGGTCCCACGCTGGTCAATTTTAGTGGCTTTACAGTCGGTTAAAAAAAGGCCAGTTTAGTACCGAACTGGCCTTTTTCGGCCCGTTTCCCCAATCCGAACTGGTTTGAGGCTGAAAACGGCTAGATCCGCCGGTCCAAACTAGTCCGGTCCGGTCTTGATAACACTGGTCATAATGGTGTTGATGATGCACTTGGAAATTACCCCTATAGTTGAGATGAAGTGTTAATTTGGCATCCAGAGGGGTAACTTCCCCATTGAAAACCCAATGAACCCCAAAAGGAACCCCAAAAGGCTTGAGCAAATTCATTGAAGCACTTGAAGATATATTATTTTGTGTCATTAATGATTTTGGAGTAAAAGTACAAGTTGACCTAAGAAGATATTAGCCTCCTAGGGCTAGTATATATTCATCACACTTGGAGTCATTTGGAGCCATTGATCAATCACCACATCTTCTCCTAAGTAATTCGCTACCTTTGATTCAACTGCAAAAGTCTCGTATACTTGTGAGCTATAGGAGAGAGAAAGGACATTGACCAACATTTGTCTTCTTCTTTTATTTGGTTTGACTTGAGTCTTTTGGCATTGGGTTGACTTGCATTTTTGGGGTTTTGAATCTTTTTGAGAAGGCCAAATTCAGGAAGGAAGGTAGACTAAATTTTTGAGTACATTGATCAGCTGTGACCACAAACCCATTGCTTCCCTTTGATCCCATGATTTGACTTTGACTATATTGGAGGACTTTTGTTATCTGTTTTAATTACCTTTGATCGATATTTTAGAAGTGAATTTCATGCTACTAGACCGAGTTGAAGGACAATTGATTGTTGACTGTTGACCGAGCTATTGCAGACCTTGACCGCAGGCTTCATCATTGCGTTTACCAAGTTTGACCGCTCAGATTTGGACTGTTTTGACTTCTATTTGACCAGCTAAGAAGGCTATGTTGGATGATCTTTTACCGAGCTCTTGGAGGACTATTTTGACCGTTGACTATTGATTGATTAGGGCACACTATGATGCTGTTTACTTGGACAAATTTGCACTAGAGTTGACTTTTGTTACTCTCTCTCTCTTGTCTTAGTTTTGGATAAATTGCTTGGCATATTGACTTGATTGGATATTGGATATTGGCTAGTCAAAGCTTGACTTTGACTCTTGGATGATGTGTACTCTCTTTGTTGAACATTTGAAGACAATCCAATAGAAGAAGAATTGCAAAGGGTTTTTCCCCTTGTGGGGTTTTTCCTCGATCATTGACCAAATATTGTGTCTCTTGTGTCTTGGCTATCTATTGTTGTGCACATTGTATAATTGTTCTATCTATTATTACTCTATAGGTATTGGTTAATTAAAAAAGTGAAAATTGTAAATTAGATGCTTTTGGAATTTGTTGAAGTATTAGTTGCAGCATAGAACAATTCTTGAAGAAAAATTAACAGGACATAACATATAAACTAGTCGAATGGGACTAAACACTGCAAATTTATTAACGACAAAGGTATTTCTAGAACTCTTTGTTTTTGGACATTTTTATCTGTAGACTTTAACATTAGAAACTTTGAATAGGTATTCTATCTCTTAAGGTTGCCCCCTAGAGGGTGGGATGAATTACTAAGATGATTCCTTGTTCAAATAATCCCAATGATCCTCCCTACTACTTTTGGTTCCATTCTATTCATTTAATAGTGCTTGCCGCGTATCACCAAGGTTACAATTCTTGCTAGATATGCTGGTTGTTAAGAGGGAATTATTTTGTAATAATACCATGAATGTGTTGAGAAATCTAGGGCTTGCAATATTAAAAATTTCTCTGCTTGATAATTGCTTGTGATATGTTTTTACTTTTTAGCTTGTGAACCTTTCTTTGTTATCTTATTAGTGTGTTCTCTTCATCAAGACAATTATCAAAATAAATAAAGACAAGTGACACAATATATAGGCTTCTCTAGCCAGGGCCAAAAGCTCTCAACTCTTGAGAGGAAAACCCAATAAAATTATTCTTCTAGATCTTCAATTGATAAGTACCAAGACCATGACACAGACCCTTGACTATAGTATCCTCCCAAAGAACCTTGTCACCCACCTTGATGTTCTGCCTCTTCCTTCCTTTGCCTTTCCTCCTAGAGAAACTCGTTCTCTATATCTTATACTGCACCTTCACAACTTCCCTAGAGAATCTTGGTCTCTAGGTCTTCTAGAGAGAAACTCGGTCTCTACTTTTGATTTCTTAGAAGAGTCTTTCTCTTTCTGCCCTAGAAGAATTTCACTGCTCTAACTTCGCATTGCCCAGACTTCGTACTGCCCAGAATAAACTTTGCTATACCCAGAAGATAATGTCCCAAAAGAAACTTCGCACTTCTCTTTTGCTGCTCCTTCTTCGTTCTCCTTTTTAGCCCTCTTCGACTTTCTTCTGCCTTCTTCTTCGCACTTTTCTAGTCAAGATTAGATCGAATGCTTGTCTGAATTATGTGTCTCCAAATGAGGCCGAGTAGGGCTATATATACTCTTCTTCGCTTGTCATTTAGGCCAACTTGACAGCTGGAGTTTAGGCCAACTTCATCTAGCAACTTCTTCATAGTTTGTAGGTCGGCTTGAAGAGGTTTGGTGACAAGTTCTTGGAGGATACTTTACATAGACAATATAGACCTTTTACAAAGTGTAACATGACTTCATTTACATGACAATGACTCTTTTAGGTCTAGATGAATAAACCCTAAGGATTCTCAATGGGATTCTTGACTCAAAAACAAAACCCCTTGCTCATGAAACCCATGAAGCAAGTCAATATAATTATTTCATTTTTCTTATTTACATCTCATTACATAAAATCATAATTACATGTTATTATGAAGAACGAACCTAGTTACACTTTTCAACACTCCCTCTTAACTAGGAATGTATTCATAATGGTACCTTGAACTTTCTCAATTTGAAGAATTTCTCATAAGAAGAATTCAGATTTGTAACTCATTTGTATAGTATCATACCAACCAACATTGTTACATAGCAAGGCCTTGACTAACAACTCTATGTCTCCACAAGATTAGAGAACAACGCTGGCGAGACCAATGATTTATAGACATACTCATCATTGTCTCTCTAGGAATGTACCCGACCCGAGTTCTCTTAGGATATGCTCCATAAGGACTATTCTTTTCTTGGACTTCCCAGTCCCAAAAGAATATCGGTCCTCCACATCTACTCTTTCATGGGATGCCCTATCTCATCCCATAAGAGCATCAGATGCCAAATGATTACACAATCCTCCATTTTGTTTTCCCAAGTGAAGAACAAAACAACGTGTCTATCGCTCCTTTTTATACCAGGACGTTTTATTCCTTTAAGGAACGTACTCATTCCTATTACAAAGGAATGTACCTAATCTTCCATCTTAGGAATTTCCGAGTTTCTTCCAAGTAAGAAACTTCTTCTCATGCTTCCTCTTAACTAGAGACCTATAGCAGCGCTTCATGTGGAGATCCTAAAACAATCAACTGCATGAAGAGCTCCTTTCTTCGATGCCATGAATTTTTTTAAGGAGTCTTCAACCTTTTGGGAACTTTTATATATAGGGCACAAATCATTCATCACTTTTGTTCACGAGTCAGTCATGTCCTCAACTTATCAGAAAGTGATATATCATATTTTCCATCTGGCTTTGCTTCATGTCATTTTGCTTTCATGCCATATTTTCGGAAGGACATTACATCTTTCTATATGGTTTACTTGGAAGTCATTCACAAATCTTCCCTTTGACAGTCCTACATAAGCCCATCCAGATTTTAGTTCAAAAATAATCAATGAACACTTCAAATTAGAGTTACCTTTGTGATGATCTTTCACCATGACATCTTCTTGTAAGTATCAACATCCTGCATGTAGATTGACACATCTCCCACAAGATATTTCAGTGTCAAGGGTCTCTATCTTTTTCTGACTTCCATTATAGTCTTCACATCCTTCCGGGAGATATTCTAGTCAAATCTTCTTGGACTTCGGATGTTGAATGCCTTCTACCATCGTTGTGTATTATCACGATCTCTTTCTCTCTTTTCTCACACACTTCATTCCCAGGAGCTTCCAACCAGAGTTCCTTGATTGTAGTCAACATCCTCATGATTCATATATTACGTTGATTTCATCTAGTGTGACTTATGCTATTCTGCAATTCTTTGGAGGAGGAGATTCTTTCTTCTCTAGATCATATTTCCAGTATGGAAATAATGATCCAAGTTAACTGCAATGTCATGTCCCCATTTTTATCCTTCTTCATAGTGCAGCGAGGGTGGATTTCCAGGGCAAGAGATGGCTAGGTCAGTGGAGCAGGTTTATGTCATTCGGGTTTCCGATGGAGTTTTGTGGAGTTTTTATGGGATTTGATGGCATTCGCTTGGCATATTCTATCATCCACACAGTTTGCCTTTTGTTCCGTCTCATTTCGACAACTATCAGAAATCAACATTATTGTTGGGCATAACTTAATTAATTATGCTCGAGGTGGCATTCCGGGGAGATTAATTGGTGGAACACCTTAGTGTAATAGCTCGTTGGAATCGGAACGGGAAGATCTATAGGAGGGGATGGTTAGATATGAGTTTTAGTGGCCTGAGGAGACATGGTGGCCAATTTACCCTTTTCCCGCATTAAAATAATATTTTAATTGAAATAAAAGAGGGAAAAGTGGTTCATGATTAAAATAATAATAAAATAGAACATTCTAGAATAGTTCATCAAATCTATAAAAGATGAGGAGGAGACCATTGGAGGACATCTTGGATTTTGATGTTGTTTCTTGTATGAGAGGTTGAGAACCCGGTTCTCTACTCCATTGGTAGCCCCAGGACGGAAACCCTCAGGTGATTTAGTGAGATTGGGCGAGTACCCATCTCCCCTTGGCGAGTTCATCCAAAATGCACAGGAGAGCTTAGCAGTGGCAATTTGGTTCAATTTTGGTGGAGGGCCCGTGCAACATTGGAGCAGATCCTTGAGGCCAGTTCTATCTCAGTTATCTCAACTATTTTCGTTATTCCAACATGTAAAACCCCAGTTTATATATTATAAATTTATAATAAAAGCTGAGATTATTTTTGCTCATTGTATGATTGATTTGCATGCATTCTCTTGTTCTATTTTACATGGCAATCTTTTGTTTATGAATGGAAAATTTATCTGAAGTATTTGAGTTAAAATTTGAGAAAACTCCAAATTGTTCCATTTGGGACACTACAGTGGTATCAGAGCTGGTTTTCCTGCCAGCCTGAGGGTTTTATTGCAGAGTAGCTTCATAGGAAGATTGGAGGTTTATTATTTTGTAGGCATTATTGGATTTGGAAAAATTGCATGTCAAGGGTTTGCTAGTGCAATTATGGGAGTTTGTATAGAATGGTGCGTCTTATTCCCTATCAACAGGGCCACCGTTTCATTCGAATGGTAGCAGTTCATAGTTTGAGGGGTCTCTTTGAGAAAGTGGAACGTGGGTCCACCATTTGAATATAGCGCAGACAGTTTGGTGGGAATTTGAGGCAACAACAAATCATGGCATTATCAATCCTCCAGATTATGCTCAACAGGCACACAGTTTTGTGCTGGTTCCATATTTCGGTAACGTTGAACGTGTAATTTTTGGCTGCTGGTGTACGTGACACTGTGCAAATAGACGTGATCGAGATCATGTCCAACGTCCGAACCGAGATCAAAAATTTAATTTTTAGGGCCGAGTATTGCATCACCATTCCAAAGCATCAAACATTGTAATCATAAATTGCCTCTTGTGGTCATGCTCAAGTAAATTACATGACGCCAAAATAAGGGTTGAGTACATTATTTCTTGGAAGGCCGAGAATTATTGCAGAGGCACATTACAGTATTGACGAAGCCGTTTTTTGTCAAACTGCCATCGTCACATATCTCCCCATCGCCATTATTGTCGATTGGTGCTAGGCACGAATTTAGCCAAGCTGTTTGGATAGCGTGTTCCCGAGTGATAGGATCTATGTAGAATCGAGAACAGTGCGCTAAGCAATTCTACGTAACAGTGGAGCATCAAATTCTATACGTTGATTGTTGTTATGTCACAGTTTTTTGAAAAATCTTGCCATCCAAATTGTTTAAAGACGCAAAAGTCTACTCGAACTGAGGACAAGATTGGTTCCCTGTATTCCACGAAGTAGAGGTCTCGAAAACACTCATCCGCATGGAGTGAGATGTAGTCACTGAGTCTACATGAGGACGTGGGCTTAGCCTCCCGGAGTCTGTGTGATGGAAGCAGCTAGATAAGGCACAAAAATTACAGTCCTAAAGATCCGTGGGTTTACTTTAGAAGGTCATAGTCATTTGTCCATTGCTGACCAATTTTCTGAAGTGGTAGTGAATATAACTTGAGGGGCGAATCAGATTGTGCTCATAATATCCATCAATCGATTGCTCAATTTTTCTTATCCACAACTTGTTCACACAACCGAGTTGCCTCAAACATCAGTTTGAATTTTCTCTGAGAGAAGGCAGATTGCAGGTAATTTGAATGTGTGTTGGAGAATTCTTACATCATCATCTCATGTCTTTGGTAGCAAGTCAATGTTGTAGCAGTCTGTCTTTATAAGGCCAAGTGAAAGTTACCACATGAGTTTGAGGTTTCCAGGCATTATATCTTATTAGTAGAGCAAGTTCCAGGTCTGCAACATAATTTTGCTTATAATTCTCCAAAGGAGGGATGTAAAGGATTGAATTGCTGCAGTATAAAGGAAGGTCAGGTACGCTGTCGCTGATTACATTTTCTCGAATTAAAGCCTCATTGGGCTATGTTATCCATGCTTATCGTCTGAGCAGTATTGGTGGACAACTTTGGTGAAGCCAGGGAGTCATAACAAAATTTCGGGCATGAGATTGAATATCTTTCCTGAAGGGACATGCTTCTGCTATCTGTTGAAAAGTATGAGTCTTGCTATCTGATATTGATATTTACTTAGCATTGAAGTTCATTGTATATGGGAATAAACTCAGAAGAGAACATACAACGTTCCGTACACATTGTTTTCTGAAATACATCAATGACCCAAAACACCAACTTTTGTGAGTATTCTGAGATTACCTATTTTGCTGTCATTATTTATCCTCTGTTGTGTACTGTTGGTCAATAAATGCCCCAAGTGGTGAGCAGAATTGGTCGCTAGAGTATATCAGTGTTTTACATGTTGTTGAAGTAGCTTTGTATTACCATATATGTTGCTGAACAATGGAATTTTTAAGACACCTGATAAACCAACACAACAGCACCATAGTTGATGCCTTAAACCACAATATGCTTCTTTGGACCAAAAACCCAAGCATAACAATAGACCTTTTTCAAGAGAGGTCTATGCCATTCTTCAGAAGGAACAACCAAGAGATTTGCAGAAGGAACCTAAGATGGGACACAAAATATTTGCACTTGGGACAGATCTGAAAGACGAGGGTCACATGGAAAGTCCTCTTCAAACTTGAAGAACTTGATGCCCTCCTTTCCAAAGTAAGCCAGTTATAAGGGAGGAGACTAATTTGGGCTCTGAAACCTGCTATGCTTGCTCTCATACAACACAAGTTCTTGGAGGAACCTTGTGAAGGGGTTAGACTTCTAGTTGCATCTTGTCTCAGTAACATCATGAGACTAACCACCCCTGTAGCTCCTTACAATGATGGTATTATGAAGAGAGTTTTCAAACTGGTGATAGAAACTTTCCGAGACTTGGACAACAGTGTAGGCTCTACCTTTGGGAAGAAGCTTGAGATTTTAGGAGTTATGGCCATGACTAGGACTTATGAAATCATGTTTGATCTAGAGTGTGATGATTTGATCTTGCAGATGTTCCAATGCTTCTTCAGCATTAGGAAACATCATTCTGACATAGTCATAGCACACATGCAGTCCATCTTATCATCATGTATGAGAGGCCATAATGCCATTTGTCGGGAGTTGCAGTCTCGATTGTTGTCTGTTTGGAGGAGAGAGCAATTGGTCTCACTTGTTGCTTATGGTCTAGATGAGAGGTTGGTTGAGCAGAACATTAGGCAGTTTAGGAGGTAGTTGACCAGGGAGGAGCAACACAGGTCCGGGGGCTCATGCAACAAGAATGAGATGAGGACGAAGGGACTTTGCTTCATCTGCAAAGGACCTTGGGGACCTGACCACTTATGCTTGAGTGACACTGAGGAGATGACAACGGTAGAACAAGGAGATATTCTTTATGTTTGTTAGGATGAGGACTCTTCGTTGGATGAGTCGATGGGTTCATACGATGATACCTTAGAGGAGCACGAGTTGTCATATGGAGTTGATGACAGTAGCCCATATATGCATCCATGTATGGTAGAGGAGTATGTGGAGCAGCAAATGGTTCCCATGTGGGAAAGAGACCAGAGAGCAAATGAACGGATGATGAATCAACATAGAGAGCACATAGAGGAGCACGAGTCATTGACATCAGGCCAGATTCATATGATGAGCAGTCTGTGGGTCCTAGGAGAGACATTCAGGATAGCGTGTCACCAGTGATGAGTCAGCATGAGCAGCATATGATGGAGCGTGAGTCGGCTAAGGAGGATGAGGCGCACGGTATGCATGATGAGCCTTCTTGGGATAACCAGTTGGAGGTTCATATTAAACCTGTGATGGTGGAGGGGGAACAACCACCCTTGGGGTCAACCACTGATGAGGAGCAAACAGATGTACAGACAACTGGCAAGGTGACATTACGCACTGACACTTGTCCTCGGGAGATGTTGGAGTATGATAGGATAGTTCGACAGGAGATTGGTGGACTAGAGGAGCGTGGAGTTTCCTACCAAGCGAGGGGGGGATGGCAGTGCGTCCATCTTTGTGACTACCCATTGATGAGGTGCAAATAGATGTAGTGGCAGCCAGACGAGTTGCAACATTTCCAGGCAACAACCCTCTCCAGGAGTACATAGACGGGGCTTGCAACATGATTTGCCCACTTTTTACCATTAGAGGGAGAGAGGCAAGATTTTCTGGGCACGCTTGGATTGTCTAGGTAGAGCATCAACAACTGAGCATGGACCAGTTTCAACATAAAAGACATATCCCTTGCACAGGTGTCCATGCGTTGGATTGGCGAGAGATCATGAGCTAGTATCCTTTTGATGGAGTGTCATTTTTAGTCAGGAGCATTGTATTGCAGGAGCCCTCTAAGGTGAGGGATATCACATGCTTCATTTGGCAGCAGGGTGTAGGTTGGCCACTCATCAATATTTCAACACTGCTTCAACATGATGAGGTTGACCTTGGTCTATGCCAAGGGTTGGATTGGAGAGAGGTGATGAGTTGGTACACGACGCGTGGAGCAACATTAACATCCAGAGTTATAGCACAACAGGAGTTGTGGAGCCTTGATGCTCCTTCTTGGCGACATTGGGATCCAGGAGGATTTGCTAATGACAGGTTCCGTCAGAGATTGATCTGGGATTCAGGCATCGAGAAGTTCGTCCATGGTGGGTTGACACAGGAGCAGAGCGTCACCCAGTGGTTCGTATGGCATCCTGGCATTGGGTCTCAGTTGCGTTGGACCGCCAGATTGGTCCACATATTTGGATTGCTTTGAGGGAAAGCAATCTTGGGGTGGGAGGACTGTCATGTCCCCATTTTTATCCTTCTTTATAGTGCAGCCAGGGTGGATTTCTAGGGCAGGAGATGGCCAGGTCAGTAGGCAGGTTTATGTCATTCGGGGTTCCGATGGAGTTTTGTGGAGTTTTTATGGGATTTGATGGCATTCGCTTGGCATATTCCATCATCCACACAGTTTGCATTTTGTTCCGCCTCATTTTGACAACTTTCATAAATCAACATTATTATTGGGCATAACTTAATTAATTATGCTCGAGGTGGCATTCCGATGAGATTAATTGGTGGAACACCTCAGTGTAATAACTCATTGGAACCAGAACGGGAAGATCTATAGGATGGGATGGTTAGATATGAGTTTCAGTGGCCTGAGGAGACATGGTGGCCAATTTACTGTTTTCCCGCATTAAAAGAATATTTTAATTGAAATAAAAGAGGGAAAAGTGCTCCATGATTAAAGTAATAATAAAATAGAAGGTTCTAGAGGAGTCCATCAAATCTATAAAAGAGGAGGAGGAAACCATTGGAGGACATCTTGGATTTTGATATTGTTTATTGTATGAGAGGTTGAGAACTCTCTACTCCATTGGTAGCCCCAGGACGGAAACTGTTAAATTTGGACAACTAGGTCCAAACTCCATGTTCTGATGATCAGATTAAGAGGCTAATATTTTTGTTGGATTCCTCTTTCAGAGAGGTGTAAAATCCATATAAAAATAGTCTTAATCCGATGAGCAGAACTTATATTTTGAATTTATTATTCTTAATAAATTATATGTGCAAGGTCAGTCAGTTTTGTAATGTAGGCTCACATGCCCAACAGATGTGTCACACACCCTCATTGATGGATATATATACAGGAAAAGTTGGAGAGAATTTCATCACAACACAACTCACATCTTCTTCTCTCATCCTAAGAGTACGAGCTACCTGGAGGACGGATTTCAGCCACACGTGGGAAGGACGAAGAGGACAGACCGTACCGCTGAGCTGCAGTACGATTTTCTGCTGCTAGGGTTTCGCAGCAGAAAGTTTGACTAGCGTTGACTTTGGTCAACGCTTGGTCCAATCAAGCTGAAAATTGGTGGAAGGTTCGATTTTTGAAGGCCGTACTAGCTGGCACAGAAAACGAGGTCAAAGGGTTGACCGTTTTGCTGCTGCGTTGACTTTTAGCTTGCTGCCCCTGCGTTGACTTTTCAGGACAGCGTTGACTTTTGTAGAATTGACTTGGGTTGACTCATCTTCTGGTTGGAGGGTTGTTGTGACACATGCTGGGCTGGCTGACCAAAGGAGACTTTGCTGGTTGAAGCATCCTGTTGACCGCCGAAACGAACACACACATTTTTCTTGTTTCTGATTTGTCTTCTGTAAGATCTGCTTATATGTTCTATCTGCATTTTGCTTAACTACTTGTATGATTGCTGTGAGAAAAGTGAAATTGCTCTTAGCATAGAACATCTTCAAAACTTTACAGAATGCCTTGGGATATTTCTACCCCTTCACTAGCAGATGACTCCCCAATTGAACCCTTATTTCTGCCTTGACTCCTTATCTCCTCCACCATCTCTTTCTGCCCCTTAGCCAAGTCATTGAGGGCCTTAAGCAGGCTCTGGAATGCTGCCTCATCTCTATCTGTCGTTGTCATTTCAACTTCTTTTTGTGCAGAGGCTAAGTCTGTTCTAGGCACTGTAGATTCTGTTTCAATCCCAACTTGTTGCTCCTTTTCCTTATTTCTGGGCCCTTGTCTTTTGTAAGTCACATTCTGACACCTTTATGGGGTCACAAGTCTTTGGCACCACAGCTGGCCAAGACAATGCTTTGATATCACTGTGATGTACTAACACCCAAATATGAACTAATTTTCTCAAAATTCAAAACTCTTCCTATAGAAGACTTTTTACAATCATTTGGCATGCTAACTCTTTCATGAACTAAAGGAAAGCTACAGCAGACCATTCAAACATTCCTACAAGCACACATTTGACAATCTGAACAATTGGAACAGCCACAAGATTTCCAAAATCAAACTGCTCCAAAATGGCACCATTATATTAGCAATTAAGAAGGCTTTACAATTCAATAATGGGAACCTGGAATGGTTTTTGAAGGCTATTGTGCTACATCACTCCATCAACAGTGACACGTTCCCACTGGAAAGGTAGCTTGTTCCTCCTGTAGAATTCGTGGCAGCTACTACCCAACTCAGCCCTGTTGTAGATGATGATGCCCAAGTCCTCCAATGCAGAGAATTCGGTCCCTTTGTGCAATGCACCCACTGGCCCACACAAATGGAACTTAGACCTCCTACAAACAAGAAATTTGGCCCCTTCACAAATATGGGTATACCCAGTCGGCCCTCTGAAAAATCAATTAACTCGGCCCCTTGTGACAGATCACCAATTCCCCACAATTCAGACTTGAATCCCAGCTGTTTGCCCTCTCAAATTATCTCGTGCCACCCTCTAGATTCAGCCCCTGGACTAAAGATGAACTCGGCTGTAGTAAAAGATCTCGACCCTTCTCCAAAATTACCCAATTCAGCCCCTTTAAAGAGTGTCCCAACTCGAACTAGAGAAAATCGACTGGGTCTCTTAATTATGGTGTGGAATTATGCCCTATATAAGAGGAATTTTGACCTTGGTTGTGAGCTCAGCTCCTTCCAAAATTTCATTCTCTTGGTCACACAAAAACCGGCCCACTCAGAACATTTCGTTCTCCCAAACTATGGCCATTGCCTGCAATTTGATTTATCACAAGAAACCTTGTAAAAATTTAGCAAATTTACTGTAAGTGAACCCAAATAGAGTGGGAAGTGCTTCCACTGAAATTGGGGGTCAAGCAAGGGTAGCAATTGGATTCTACCAAAACTGGATGGAGAATTTTCTCCGAAACCTGTTGAGATTTGTAGCTTGGGAGGTACTCCAAACCCTAGGTTAGTGGGATTTGGAAGAATTGGCATTACAAGGGCACTTGTGGGCTAAGAACCCAAGCCTGAGGGTTTTGCACCCGAAGGAGTTGGGTCAAAACAAAGTTGACTTTTATTGGATTGACTGATGTAGATGATAGAGGACCTCTAGAGGAACTAGGACAGCAAAAATCATTGAAATCCGAGGTCTAGGAATGGAGATTAGAATTTATTTGTATTGCTGGTGGGTTTTGTGGAACCTAGAGCAGGTCGGCTTGGTGTATTAAAGTGCCACAAGGGCAATTTGTTGGCACCCATGGAGGCATATAAATAAAGGTGAGTTGGACGACATTTGAATATATCCAAAGTGCATCCAATCAAAAGAAAACACATCTTTACTTGGCCACAGGATAGGAGCTTCTCAAACGAAGGTGGAGAGGACTGTTTTGAGTTTCTTTAGGACTGTTTGGGGGTCGCAGGCATCCAGCAGCAGGTCTGAAAAGAAGGGTTGTTTGGGATTGTTTGTGCATGATTGGAGAGGGTTCTTCCTCCATTTTGTTAGGCTGTAGGTTCTGTCTTGTTGCAGGGTCCAGAACTTGTGTTTTGAGCATCCTAGAAGGAGTCGCAGATCTGTATCTAGATTGCAGAAGGGTATGAGCCCTAATACTGCAAGTTGGAGGGGGTCGTAAGGCCTAGACTTGGGCTAGAACGATAGCCGCCAGATGGTCAATGTATCTTTTTCAGGGTAGATTGGTTGTCGAAGTCACTGACACCAAACCCTTCTTGTAGTCTTTGTATCAATGGATGTACGAGGGCCATTATCCCTGGTACGAGAGCTCTAGACAGTTGTATTATCAGTTTGTTAATATAACAAAGTAGGTAGTTAAAATTTGTAAAAAGTTGTCTATATTTGTGCACGTGTTGATTTATTGCTATTTATTGTTTTGCTCTGCAAAGTAGTTTGGTGTGATACTTGGATTGGTGGCGTCAGTGATTGTAAGATTCTAGCCTTGACTCCAATATCGTGGAAACACAGCATGGTATCAGAGCTAATTTGAAAGGCCAGTGAATCAAAGTGTGCACAGCAAAGCAGCTCAGAGGGAGCTGAGATTGTCTAGATCATGGAGCAAAGGGTTTACCTGAAGACATGGAGATGTGGTCTTGACTGGCTTGGCTGCGAGATTGGCTGGGAGTTCTAGTGGATTGGTGGTGAGCCTAGTGAAAAACAATTTTTTGCAAGTCAGGTTGTTGACCATGGACTTCTTTTGACTTGCCATGGATCGTTGGGACAACTCGAAGATTGTTTTGGTATGAACGAGATTGGTCTGGTCGATAGTGCTTCATCTGATGTACTGTAGATTGGCAGGGAAGTTTCTTCATTGGATAATGATGTTGCACATCCAAGATTGGAGGGATTTGCATTAGTATTTGATTCAGGAGGATGAGTGCTTGCAGGACTGGGTTGCGGTGATGATGGCATGTGTTCGACCGCAACTCGGACTAACCTTGTAGAACACGAGATCAGTGACAAGTTGAGCCGGTGGAAATCATGTGGACTTAGAGGGAGTCTAGCTTCAGAGGGAGTCTAGCTTCAGAGGCAGCTGTTGATTTGGGGTAGCATCGGATGTGCTCTAAGCCTCAAATTTTGCAGGGAAGCTTGGGCACAAATATTCCAAAGAACCCCAAAAGTGTTTTGGGATAGGAGGCTAAGGGAGGAAGGTCACAGCCTTTTATAGGACTGCTGGAGTTGTTGAGGAGGGATAAACAAGTCTGTGTTGATGCCCTAACCAGTGGATGAAAGCTATATCAGTATGCACAAGTTCCAAGGTATGTGTTTGATGTGTTATATGTTGATTTGGTGCTAGTGGATCAAGTTCAGATTGGGCAGGTTGGTTGGAACATCCTAAAGAGCATATTACATCAGCAATTGCACACGTGTCAATGTCAAGAAGAGCAGCAGGAGGTTGCAGGGCAGATTTGTCATCTTCTTGAGTTGATGTGACTTGCTAGAGGATGTTATCCTAGTTTAGGACAGTTGGTGGAGTAGCCAAAAGAACATGAGTTAGGAGGGTTGTAGTGGCTTGCTCCGAGCCCTAAGTGCAGGTCATTGAAGGACAAATGAGCTGCTAGAAGAGGCAGAATTAGGTGAGCACAACAATGATTCTTGAAGGGCGAAGAAAGGAGGTCAAGGGAGCATAGCACATCAGCCCAAGTTCATTGTTGGAGAAGGACGTTTGACAGTGAGAGGTGGTAGCCCTTCATGCCCTAAGTGTATCTTCATTAGGCAGCACAGTTAGACACTAGTGGGAAGCAAGTCCCTGAGAGTTGTATCCTTGAAGGACTAAGGAGCAACTAGTTGGGTAAGAAGTCCCAAAGGAGTTGAGCAGCTGCAATGGGCAGTGGAGAGTTGTTCACAAACGGAGTTGTGAACAACACGACAGGAGTCTCAATGTGTTGATGCGTTGAAGGATGAATGATCCACTAGAGACCAGGTGCAGCCGAGTTTAGTGACCTAATGGAATTGGTTCATTGATAGAGGCAGATTGGAGTTGTTGCAAATCAAGAGATGAAGGACCGAGCAAGTGTGTTCAAGGTATGACCGAGAGGCGCTGAGAGAGCGCACTACATCAGCCAGATGGTCAATGTATCTTGTTCAGGGTAGATTGGTTGTCGAAGTGACTGACACCAAACCCTAGTTGTAGTCTTTGACAATAGTTTTAAAAAATGGCCGTTTCGATACCGAAACGGCCGAGTTGAACCGTTTCACTGCCCTCCGGACTGACTCGGTCCATGAAACGGCTCGTTTGTCCGAGTCATTGGATGACTCGGCCGAGTCACACACAGCGGCCCGTAACCCTAGTTAAACAGCGATTTAACAATTTTTTTATGAATTTTTTTGGTGTTTGCTGATTGGTTTGGACTCCAAGGTGTTTTGTGAATAAGTTAAATGTCATTTGGGGTCCATTTCCCCCTCCCAAACCCTATTTAACACACTCAAGTGCTCTCATTCTCTCACAGCAATCTTATGCATTTGAGTGAGTCTTCTTTGAGAGTTAGTGAGCAGTTCTTGGGCTTGTTTTTGGAGCAGCAGTGAGGAGTCTTGGAGAAGCATTGTAGCTGGAGTAAGGAGCTTCTTGGGCAGCCATTTGGAGCAGCATTGAGGAGCTGATTCTTGGAGCAAGCTTGAGGAGGCAGTTTGTGCATGGAGGTATTTTTTTTCACCTCTATAAATATGTTTTTGCTTAGTAAATTTTAGGTGCATATCTAGAAAGCTTAGAGAGTGTTTTTTGTCAAAGAAATGAACATTGAATCAATGTTGTTGTTGTTGTTTTTTTT
>APFE030093475.1:59357-103333 GCA_000404065.3 Pinus taeda | reverse complement strand
TGTCCTGAATTGCAAAGGTTTGCAATTCGTATTTTGAGTCAAACTTGCAGTGCATCTGGGTGTAAGCGCAATTGGTCTGTCTTTGAGAGGATTCACACAAAGAAGAGAAACCGTTTGGATCAAAAACGGTTAAATGATCTAGTTTATGTCCAATACAACCTCTGGCTCAGACGAAACCAATTGCAAAACAAAAGACCTGATTCAGATCCCATTATGTTGGAAGACATTGATCCAACATCAGAATGGGTAGTGGAGAGTCGTCCAGCAGAGTTTGATCCTGATAAGGATCTTGATTTAAATTTAGATATCGAGACATCAGTTGATCTTGAACATGTTGTTCAGTTGAATGCAGATCCCAATCCACCAGCCTCAGTCTCATAGCCAGCAAGGACTCCAGTTGTAGGTGCTTCCTCTGCTGAGCCACGACAGAAGCCCAGCCGCATATCTACTCTATCTCAGCTTGCATCTGCTGCAGTTGCACAGCCTGCTAGTGGTACCACTTCTACAGCTGCAGTTGGAGATGATGAGGAGGAGGAGGAGCCATGGGGCCCCCTATCTGACTCTGATGATGATCTAGAGATTGATCGACATGATCTTGGCTCCTCTGGCAATAGCTACTAGCCAGTAGTACTAGACTCTAGTACTGGAGTCTGGTCACAGTTTACTTTTGTTGTAGAGGCCATTTCTAGCCTCCTTGGTTATGTGTTTTTTGTTTTCAGTCTTTGATCATGTATGACAATTGACTATGTATTGCCATTGGGAACCATTTTGATATAATGGATTGGTTCATGAGCCTACTTTGATCATATGTTGTCTTCCATCTGTATTATAATGCTGTGTGTTTGGAAACATGAATGAAAATCTTTAAAATTATGTTTAAAATCTTTAAAATTATGTTTTTTTATAAAAAAATAAATATTTAATGTATTTTTTACAACGATCGAGTCATTGAAATCGAGTTGGCGGAGTCATTACCGTTTCGGAGTCGGAGCCGATCCTCGACCGAGTCAGAGTCGGAGTCGGAGTTTTAAAACTATGACTCTTTGTATCAATGGATGTACGAGGGCCATTATCCCTAGTACGAGAGCCTTAGATAGTTGTATTATCAGTTTGTTAATATAACAAAGTTGGTAGTTAAAATTTGTAAAAAGTTGTCTATATTTGTGCACGTGTTGATTTACTGCTATTTATTGTTTTGCTCTGCAAAGTAGTTTAGTGTGATACTTGGATTGGTGGCGTCAGTGATTGTAAGATTCTAGCCTTGACTCCAATATCGTGGAAACACAACATGGTATCAGAGCTAATTTGAAGGGCCAGTGAATCAAAGCGTGCATAGCAAAGCGGCTCAGAGGGAGCTGAGATTGTCTAGATCATGGAGCAAAGGGCTTACCTAAAGACATGGAGATGTGGTCTTGACTGGCTTGGCTGCGAGATTGGCTGAGAGTTCTAGTGGATTGGTGGTGAGCCTAGTGAAAAACAATTTTTTGCAAGGCAGGTTGTTGATCATGGACTTTTTTTGACTTGCCATGGATCGTTGGGACAACTCGAAGATTGTTTTGGTATGAACGAGATTGGTCTGGTCGAGAGTGCTTCATCTGATGGACTGTAGATTGGCAGGCAAGTTTCTTCACTGGATAATGATGGTGCACATCCAAGATTGGAGGGATTTACATTATATTTGATTCAGGAGGATGAGTGCTTGCAGTACTGGGTTGCGGTGATGATGGCACGTGTTCGACCGCAGCTCGGACTGACCTTGTAGAACACGAGATCAGTGACAAGTTGAGCCGGTGGAAATCGTGTGAACTTAGAGGGAGTCTAGCTTCAAAGGGAGCTGTTGATTTGGGGTAGCATCGGATGTGCTCTAAGCCTCAAATTTTGCAGGGAAGCTTGGGCACAAATATTCCAAAGAACCCCAAAAGTGTTTTGGGATAGGAGGCTAAGGGAGGAAGGTCGCAGCCTTTTGGAGCACTGTTGGAGTTGTTGAGGAGGGATAAACAAGTCTGTGCTGATGCCCTAACCAGTGGATCAAAGCTATAGCAGTATGCACAGGTTCCAAGTTATGTGTTTGATGTGTTATATGTTGACTTGGTGCTATTGGATCAAGTTCAGATTGGACAGGTTGGTTAGAACATCCTAAAGAACATATTACATCAGCAGTTGCACATGTGTCAATGTCAAGAAGAGAAGCAGGAGGTTGCAGGGCAGATTTGTCATCTTCTTGAGTTGATGTGACTTGCTAGAGGATGTTATCCTAGTTTAGGACAGTTGGTGGAGTAGCCAAAAGAACATGAGTTAGGAGGGTTGTAGTGGCTTGCCCCAAACCCTAAGTGCAGGTCATTGAAGGACAAATGAGCTGCTAGAAGAGGCGAAATTAGGTGAGCACAACACTAATTCTTGAAGGGAAAAGAGAGGAGGTCAAGGGAGCATAGCACATCAGCCCAAGTTCATTGTTGGAGAAGGACGTTTGACAGTGAGAAGTGGTAGCCCTTCATGCCCTAAGTGTGTCTTCATTAGGCAGCACAGTTAGACACTAGTGGGAAGCAAGTCCCAGAGAGTTGTGTCCTTGAAGGACTAAGGGGCAACTACTTGGGTAAGAAGTCCCAAAGGAGTTGAGCAGCTGCAGTGGGCAGTGGAGAGTTGTTCACAAACGGAGTTGTGAACAACACGACAGGAGTCTCGATTTGTTGATGCGTTGAAGGATGAATGATCCACTAGAGACCAGGTGCAGCCGAGTTTAGTGACCTAATGGAGTTGATTCATTGATAGAGGCAATTTGGAGTTGTTGCAAATCAGGAGTTGAAGGACCGGGCAAGTGTGTTCAAGGTATGACCGAGAGGCGCTGAGAGAGCGCACTACATCAGCCAGATGGTCAATGTATCTTGTTCAGGGTAGATTGGTTGTCGAAGTGACTGACACCAAACCCTAGTTGTAGTCTTTGTATCAATGGATGTACAAGGGCCATTATCCCTGGTACGAGAGCCCTAGATAGTTGTATTATCAGTTTGTTAATATAACAAAGTTGGTTAAAATTTGTAAAAAGTTGTCTATATTTGTGCACGTGTTGATTTACTGCTATTTATTGTTTTGCTCTGCAAAGTAGTTTGGTGTGATACTTGGATTGGTGGCGTCAGTGATTGTAAGATTCTAGCCTTGACTCCAATATCGTGGAAACACAACATGGTATCAGAGCTAATTTGAAGGGCCAGTGAATCAAAGTGTGCATAGCAAAGCGGCTCAGAGGGAGCTGAGATTGTCTAGATCATGGAGCAAAGGGTTTACCTGAAAACATGGAGATGTGGTCTTGACTGGCTTGGCTGCGAGATTGGCTGGGAGTTCTAGTGGATTGGTGATGAGCCTAGTGAAAAAAAAAAAATTTGCAGGGCAGGTTGTTGATCATGGACTTCTTTTGACTTGCCATGGATCGTTGGGACAACTCGAAGATTGTTTTGGTATGAACGAGATTCGTCTGGTCGAGAGTGCTTCATCTGATGGACTGTAGATTGGCAGGCAAGTTTCTTCATTGGATAATGATGTTGCACATCCAAGATTGGAGGGATTTGCATTAGTATTTGATTCAGGAGGATGAGTGCTTGCAGGAGTGGGTTGCGGTGATGACGGCACGTGTTCGACCGCAGCTCGGACTGACCTTGTAGAACACGAAATTAGTGACAAGTTGGGCCAGTGGAAATCGTGTGGACTTAGAGGGAGTCTAGCTTCAGAGGGAGCTGTTGATTTGGGGTAGCATCGGATGTGCTCTAAGCCTCAAATTTTGCAGGGAAGCTTGGGCACAAATATTCCAAAGAACCCCAAAAGTGTTTTGGGAAATTCCACCCAAGAGTGGTGTTTTAGGAAATTCCACCCAAGAGTGATTTTATTAAAATAATTAATATTTTTAATGGGGTTCCTAAGTCTAAACTTAGGAAAATTAAAATATTAATAGGTATTAATCTAATCAAGGGTGAAACTTCTAGAAAAAACCACGGATCAAGCCAAAATAATCTGAGCCTTTGATTAAGATGTAATCTAGGCCATTGGTTGTCCAACAAGAAGATATAAGAATGGGCTTGAGGGTCATTTGGAAAACACACAAAGAGATAGAGAAAATTGATTTTCTGAAGTGAGAAGTTTTCAAGAGGAAAAATCAATTGAGGAAATCTCTTGCAGTTAAGGGGCAGGGATAGCGGCTTCTGGAGAGAGAGATTCTTAGTCGGAGATACATAAGTAGAGAGGCAATAAGTGATCCAGAAGCCTTGACGCAAAGGCTGTCGCAGGACCAGAAGGGCCACGCAAAAATGACGTTGAGGCAAAGAAAGAAAGTCGAAAATCAGAACAGAGGGTAAGTTGCAGCAGTCGGAAGCCGAGGTGTGAGACCAGGAAGCTGAGAGCAAGGACTCTGGGCTACTAATCAAATCCCCAGCTAGGTGATGCAATGCCTGGAAGGATTAATGTTGGGACAACATAGAGGCAACGCAGAGATAACGCAGTGCTTGTTAGGGGCACTTCATCCAGCAACCGAATCAACCAGGATTTCTCAGTGATTGGGTGAGGTAAAACTCATGAAGTTTTTGTTAGTATTTCTCTCTGTAACTAAACAACCGTGTGAGCTATTCAGTGATGTATTCAGATTTTTCTACTGCTTAATAATATAAAAGCCTCAAAGCTGTTGCACAGGTTTTCCTGCATTGGGTTTTTCCGAGGACTATTTGTCCAAAAATAATTGTGTCCTATCTGTTGTATTTTTCTTTCTTGCTCAGTATTTTGTTTCCGCATCTATGTTAATTAAGTGAAGTTTGCAAATGGATTTGCTTCGATACTTACCATAGAACACAGTAAATAACTTGCATGAATTAACAAGTAGGAGAAGTAACATCAATTCGCTACAGTAGGGATTCTGGCTTTGGAATATTCACATGGTATCAGAGCTAGTGCAGGTGAGACAAGAAGAGCAGAACTAGAAACCCCAGCGCTGAGCAGAAGGGGAAATCGTAAAGCTGCAAGAGACAGCAAGTCGAAACCCCAGAGGGTTTGCACAGTTCTAGCCAGAGGGTCGAAAATTCGAGGTAGTCTCTCTCCAAGTGAGTTGAGGGAGAGAAATGGCCTCCAATTTGAATTTTGTCATGGCAGAGGAAGCAACGTTAAGCCTCAGCGTAAGGAGCAGTTAGTGGGACGCGAATTTTTCAGTGTGCAGTTTCGCTAAGTTGAAAGACGTCAGAAGAAAGAAGAAGAGCATAGTGTGGGAATACTTCCTTTGTGGTTTCTTGTTGAGGAAATCAGCATTTCTCAATTGTTGAGCAGCAGCTTACTAGTCCATCAAGGAGTGCATAAGTCAGTGTAGGAGCTACGCAATAGGGAGAAAGAGAGAGTTGTTTGACAGTTTTCGGAGGATATGGCAACCAGTGGATCAAGACAGGTTGGACAGGGCTTCCAACTATGCCATTTGGAAGGCTAGGATGACTTTCCTTCCAGATGAGCATGCCCTAAAGAATTATGTTGATAATGTGGTAGTTGTCAAGGCGGATGCAGATCCGCTGAATAAGTAAAGATTTGAGATGGCTAAGGCGAAGAGGATGATCCTGGATGGAGTCAAGGATCACGCGGTGTGCCACGTTGCAAGCAAAGGGACCACTAAGGAGATGTGGGATGCCTTGGCCACATTATATCAAGGATCTTCCGAGCAGCAAAAGATGTACTTAGAGAAGAAGTTGAGATCTGCTCAGATGCAAAAGGGAGAACATGTGGATCCGTTCCTCACAAAACTGAAGGAGACCTGTGATGAGTTGTCAGTTGCGAGACATACACCTCAAGATTTGGAGTTAGTGAGACTGGCTCTAAATTCTGTCTTGGATGATTGGCAAATCTTTGTCTAGAGTATCCTGGGTAGAGCGACATTGCCAAATTGGGATGAGATGTGGGCAGCTCTGAAACAAGAAGAGTTGAGGAGAGACTTGCTCAGGGTCAAACTTAATCAGAGCAACAGCAGCAGTGGGTCAAAGCCCAAAGTAGAGGAGGAGGATAACGAAGCCCTTGCATCGAAGGGACAGCCGGGGCAACAGAGACGTAAGAAGGATGGGTCCAAGGTGAAGTGCTTTAGATGTGGCGAGATGGGTCACTATGCATCCCAGTGTCCTTTGAAGAAGAAGGACAAGGATGAGAAGCATGATCCTAAAGTTGCAGCTACAAAGATCGAATAGGAAGAGGAGTTCGCCATGATAGCCAAGATACCTCTAGGAGGGAGGTGGGCTGATATAGAATTGTAGTTCGATGGAGCTACAGATGAGCAAGATCCTTGAGGAGCCCACCTCTCCCATTATCACCTTGCTACGGGAGCCCATGATCAGGAGTAGCAGGATGGTGGAGTTTCAATTGGTGCCATGGAGTGTTGATTCAACAGATGTAGTGGCTAGGAGAGCTAGAGACTGAGCAACACAGAGCAGATTGGTAGCAGTGCGAGGAGGCACAATGCAGAGCTTCAACATCGCAGTGGCTTCAGAGGCAGCATGGGACTAGCAGCAGTCAAGATTTCGACTCCGAGTAGCCACTGCATACTTGTCTAGTTGTGGGTGTTGTCAGTTGCTTCTCTCAACAACTGAGTTGCAGTACGGATGCAGCGTTAGTAGTGGCAATCCTAGTAGCAGAGCAGATGTAGTATTTGAGAGGGAGTTGCAGTACAGATGTAGCATTGACAATGGCAGTGTCAAAGGTAGCAGTACAGTAGCAGCAGCAGCGCAGTAGTTGGTGGATAGCAGGTCAGACATCAGCAGCGCAAAGACGATGCTTCAGAGTCAGAGCAGTATGCAGAGAGAGTGTATTGTTAGAGCACATTCCTTGCTAAGAGGGAGTGTTGATTTGGGATAGCATCGGATGTGCTCTAAGCCTCAAATTTTACAAGGAAGCTTGGGCACAAGTATTCCAAAGAACCCAGAAAGCGTTTTAGGAAACTCCACCCATAAGTGATTTTATTAAAATAATTAATATTTTTAATGGGGTTCCTAAGACTAAACTCAGGAAAATTAAAATATTAATGGGTATTAATCTAATCAGGGGTGAAACTTCTAGAAAAAAACCACAGATCAAGCTAAAATGATCTGATCCTTTGATTAAGATGTAATCTAGGTCGTTGGTTGTCCAATGGGAAGATATAAGAAGGGGCTTGAGGGTCATTTGGAAAACACAGAGAGATAGAGAAAATTGATTTTCTGAAGTGAGAAGTTCTCAGGAGGAAAAATCAATTGAGGAAATCTCTTGCAGTTGAGGGGCAAGGATAGCAGCTTCCGGAGAGAGAGATTCTCAATCGGAGATACATTAGGAGAGAAAGGCAGTAAGTGATCCAGAAGCCTTGAGGCAGACGCTGACGTAGGGCCAGCCAGAGTGACACAGAGGCAGAGAGAGAGGTCAAAAATCAGAGCAAAGGGTCAATTTCAGCAGCCGGAAGCCGGGATGTGAGACCGGGAGGCTGAGAGCAGGGACTCTGGACTACTGATCGAATCTCAAGCTGTGCGACGCAGTGCCTGGAAGGATTGACGCTGGGACAGCGTAGAGGCAGTGCAGAGATAGCGCAGTGCCTGCCAGGGGCACTTCATCCAGCAGCAAGATCATCCAAGATTTCTCAGTGATTGGGTGAGGTAAAACTCACAAAGCTTCTGCCAATATTTCTCTATGTAACTGAATAACCTTGTGAGGTATTCAGTGATATATTCAGATTTTGCTACTACTTAATAATATAAAACCCTTAGAGTTGTCGCACCGGTTTTCCCGCATTGGGTTTTTCAGAGGACTATTTGTCCAAAAATAATTGTGTCCTATCTATTGTATTTTTTTTTCTTGCTCAATATTTTGATTCCGCGTATATGTTAATTAAGTGAAGGCTACAGATGTATTTGCTTAGATACTTACCGTAGAACACAGTAAATAACTTGCATGTATTAACAAGTAGGAGAAGTAACATCAGTTTGTTGCCGTAGGGATTCTGGCTTAGGAATTTTCACAGGAGCAACCCTATGGAAGTGATAAGGTCTTCAAGTTCAGATGAGATGAGAAAGATACACTACCGAGATTGCAGGGTTCATTCCACAGAGTATGCTGCAATGATGGAGCCATTAAAAATACCATATAAAAATTGTTCATAATTGGTTGGAAGATGGAATAAAAGGACATGGTGGTAATCATGATGAAAAGCTTACCACATGTTTATTTTGAAGTTGTCGGTAGCCCCGCTGTCTACTAGAACTGAGACACACTGCACCTTCACTGTGCTTCCGATCCTCATCATCAAGAATTTGGGGACCCCGCGTAAGGAAGCAAGGACTCGCCCAGATGGTGTGAAAGATGCTCCTCCATGTGGTAGTGGTGGTGGTGGTCCCCTCTCTGTTGGACCCTCACTGTCTCCACCACCATACTCCAACTCCACATTGTCCTCTTGATCACTATCCGAAAAGACCTCAATATAATGGGCTTTGCCCGCTGTGCACCAATGGCCTAGTGCCCATGGCTCCCGACAAGTAAAGCACAGTTTACTCCTCCTGAGGTCCCTCCTAGTCTCCTCATCTAGCTGCCCACGTCCCTGGGCTGCTCTCTATGGTGGTGGTCTAGTATCACTTCCCTTTTGATGGTAGGGAGTGCGTGTAGGAAAAGGTGCCCAGCTCTTGGAGATGGCCCCCTACAAGACTCTAGCAGATGTCACGACCTCCTGTAGCATAAAGGGCCTGGGTGACTTTACCAGTCCACCCAGTGGCTCAAGTAACCCCTTAATAAATGTGTACACCCTCCTAGCATCTGATAAATCCAGCACCATGACTAAGACTCTCAGAAACTCTGATATGTACTGCTCTGGATGACCCGTTTGTCTAAGTTGGGTCAACTCCCTGAAGTAAGCCTCTGAATCCCTCTGATCAAACTGCGCCACCACTCTCCTAGTGAAATTCTCATAGGAAGTCACATTGGCATGCCCTAGAGTAGACAAGCCATGAAACCACCAGTCGTGTGTCTCCCCCTCCAAGTGCAGTGTAGCCATTTTAATGGCTTTCACCTCCGTCATCATGTTGAGTTGGAAATAAGTGTCCATCTTCTCCACCCAGGCCCGAGTTGTGCACTTGGTCGTGCCATCATATGTAGGGAAGTACATCCTCCCAATAGTACGCTGCAACTCAGAGTTCTGCATGCCCTAGCCTCCATAATTTATGCCCTTCGCATTTTTCTTGAGCTGGCAATAGTCTCTGAAAGATAGGGCTACCTTGAATTCGTCCCCCATGGATTGCCACTCCGTGAAATACTCCCCCAAGGACATCTGGTCATCCGATCCACCTTGCTCGCTAGGTGTTGATGGCAAGAAAGATGGCAGCGTAGTCCTAGTTGACCCACCCGAGGTTGGTGGGTGAGTATCCGATGAAGGGTGGTCATACTGTTGAGAGGCCCCAGAAGTCTCCCCAAATAGAAAATCTCGATGGATGCTCTGGTCCCAATTCTGCTGTTTGATCTCATCTAGCATCTCCCTCTTCCCCTTCGCTAAATCATTGAGGGCCTTCAAGAGGCTGTCAAAGGCCATATCCTCCTTACTCCTAGGCTCCACCATATCCTCTACTACCACTTCCTTCCCACGCTCCTCAATCTCTGGTGTAACCTCTAAGTCCCTCTCCCGGCTTCAGTACCTCTGTTTCCTGTAGGTGATATTCTGCCTGCCCTCCTCACTCATAGGAAAATCTCCCACGGCTGAGCCAAGATCTGGGCTTTGATACCACTGTAATGTTCCAAACTACGAAAAATAGTGATATGCAAAGCAAATGACAAATACAACACCAGAAATTTCAAACATTCAGTAAACACTCAAATAAAATCTAAAAAATAATAACCAGTTGAGCCATTTTATTAATCAATTGGAGCAAGGTACAAATATGTGGAAGGAGTGCACCTGGGCTTGCCTCAATGGCAAGTGTGACAGAGCCCAGTTGAAAAAATACAAGCCCAATGTCCTAGAAACAGTTGCTCCAATGATGCTTTGCGCTACCCAGAAATTTGCACTCTCTGCTGGAAAGGAACTGCTGGAAACCCCACCTCTGGTAGCTCCTCAACCAAAACCCAAAAAGGGTTTGGCTTAGGTCCTCCACCAACTACTGTAACATTCAGCCCCCAAATGCCACGTCCTGCACCAACTGCTGTAAAATCCGGCCCGCCTGTAACTCACAAAAATGCTCCCCAAAACACACCAAATGGCTGAGATGCTCTCCCCCAAGGTTTCCCTTAGTTCTCCCGACAATCTCCATCTCTCAACTCCTTCTCTCAAGCTCCCAGGTGTGCCCATAAAACAGCGTCTGCGCTGGCCAAGATAGCTGCAAATCGTGTTGCACACTAGCAGCAATTCCCTATTTTGAAACTCCTCCAAAATGTTGATGTTCCCCTGAAGATCCAATGCCAAAACTCTCCCAGCAATTGCTGCCCGAAAGACCCCTAAAAAACCACTGAGTACTCCCTTCCTGCGTCCTCCTGAAACACGCACTGGCTAAGCAAGTTGAAAGATACGCTCTGAATTCCCTCCGATTCTCCTCCACGGTGGGACGATTTGGCCTTCTTAGGGTGGCACTCGAAGTCCCCCGAAGAAAGGATGAGCCCTCCACTTGGAAAACTCGTGTTAAACAACAAGTGACCCAGCTAAGCAACTCGAGTAACAAAAGTGAGTTCAATAGACAAAAGACCCTTTGTGAAGATGAGCTTCTCCTATTTATAATTTCGTGGGCTTTCCTCTCTATGTTCTTTGCCTTTCAAATTTCCCTCCAAGGCTATTTGAACTCCACACTTAGCCAAGTGCGTTTTTCCTATGTGGGTGGCGCCCACATTCCACTAACCAAACAATTCAGCATTCTTTTTCCCCTAAGTCCTCAAGTCAAAAATTGGATGAGTTCCATGGTCACAACAATTATCCAAAATTGTGAGAAATGAAACCTGTAACAAAATAATTTAGAAGGGACATTACAATCATTCTTGTCTTCAAGGGCCATGGCAACCTCTACATCAACAAATAAAAATCTGCATACAAAGCCCTAGCAATTCTTACTTTTTAGGAAAAAAAGGATAATTTTTAAGACAAATACAAGAAAAATTAAAATAGATATCTACATAGATAGCCCTAGCAATTCTTACTTTCTAGGGAAAAAAACAATAATTTTTAAGAGAGAAATATAAGGGAAAATAGAAATTTGCATAGATAGCCCTATCTTTTTTTAATTTATAGGGAAACAAACAACAACTTTTAATACACAAATAGAAGAAGATTAGGTGCCTTGACATACCTAGAGAAGCCTTCCAAAAGTTGACAACAATAGCAGCTCCAAAAGAAATCGAAAAACCACTTCAATCACTTCCAAAAAAGCTAAAATCAAACCCACAATCTTTGACAAAAATCTTGAATCTCTCCAACAAACTCTCTCTAGCTTAGCCATTCAACCAACTCTCAAATTTTGCACAAGAACCTCCTGAAAACTGTTGATTTATGGTAGCATCGGATGTGCTCTAAGCCTCAAAATTTGCAAGGAGGCTAAGACACATGTATTCCATAATACCCAGAAATCATTTTGGGAAATTCCACCCAGAGACAGCTTTGTTAAAATAATTAATTATTTTTAATGGGAGCCTAAGTCTAAACTTAGGAAATTAAAATGATTAAAGGGTATTAACTAAACTGTGGTTGAAACTTCTAGAAGAAGACGAGGATCAAGTCAATATGATGTGAGCCATTGATTAGAATCTAATCTGGGTCGTTGATTACTCAATTGGAGGATTATAAGGACTTTGATGGCCATTTGGAAAACACACCAGGAAGATACTCAATTACCCAAGTAAGATAGATTTTCTCACTCGTTGAAGTTCGGCAAGAGGAAATCGAATCAAAGGGAGAGTTGCAAGTGAGAACGAGAGAGGGCACCAACGTCAGTCGAGAGTGCAAGAGCAGAAAGAAAAAGCATTGCAGGGGAGGGACAGCGCAGAGGTTGTGACGCTGGGACTGCACAGTCCCTACGCAGAAGCTGACGTAGTGAGACGCAAAGGGAGTAGCAGGTCCTCTCCAGAGTCATAATCTCACTGAGAAGCGTGAGAATATTGTCTATAAAATTTCCATAGAAATTCTTCTATTATGTTGGTTGTATCTTGTACATGAGATTTTTGTTGAAGATCAATAAAGAAACCCTCATCTGCTGCATCAGTTTTCCCACGTTAGGTTTTTCTGGGGACAATTGTCCAAAAATAACCGTCATTGTGATTATACTTGTGCTAGTATTTTTCCTTACATTTACTTTCGGCAGTATTTTAATTGTGAAGGCTGCAGTAGAATTTATTTCAATATTTGTTGTAGAAACACTGTGAATAACTTATTTCTGTATTAATAAGTAGAAATAATATCAGTCACTGCAGTTGGATTTCTATTTAGAAATTTTCACAAGGTATCGGAGTTGAGTTAAGCATGAGTGCAGACGGGAAGAGTCAGCGTTGAGGAGAAGGAGGGAGTTCGAAATCGTTGCATAGGCAGTAAATCGAATCCCTAGAGGAATTGCAAAGTCCAGTCTAAGAGGGCAAAATTTTCATAGGAAAATCTCTCTTGGAGAGAGTCGACAGAGAGGATGTTTTCCATATCAAAGTTTGCCAGTAATAGAGGGAGCAGCGCAGAGCAGTCTTCAGGTGAAGACACAATTTTCTACAGCAGTTGCCAGGGCAGAAAAGCGTCAAAAATCAATAGGAAACATAGCAAAAAGAAGGATGGAAAATCAAGATGTCTCTGAATTATCTTCCAGATTGAAAGAAGAATCCGCATGCTTGTCAAGTTCGGTGTCAGCAGATGTTTGGTATATTGATAGCAGAGCTTCAGCCTGTTGATTTGGGGTAGCATCGGATGTGATCTAGCCATGAAAATTGGTGGGGAGGCTATAGCACATGAGATCTCCAAGACCCAGAAATGGTTTGGGCAGAATCTAACCAGCTTGGGAGATATTAAAATAATTAATATTTTTATTGGAGTTCTTAAGTCTAAACTTAGGAAAAATAAAATATTAATGTGAATTAATATAAAACTGAGTTAGAATGGTCCAAAAGTCATGGATCAAGCCAAATCTAATCTTAGTCATTGATTAGAGATTTAATCTCGGTCGTTAATGAACCAACGAGAAAAGTATAAGAGGAGGCTTGAGGGTCAGTTGGAGGACACACGGAGAAAGATCACGAACTCAATTTTTTGGGGCAGGGTTTGCTGAGGAAATTGAGTGAAGTGATCTGAGTTGCAACTAAGGGGCAGTGAATACATAACAGAGAGGCAGAGTTAGTACCGGAAGCATTAGCGCAGACGCTGGGAGTGGGTTGACAGTGGACACAGAGCCAGCTAGAGGCCACACAGAGGCAACCAGAGGCCACGCAGAGGCAGCCAGGAGTTGCGCAGAGCCTGAGGAGGGCCAGCGTGTGAGATACAAAGGCTCTAGAGGCTGACCCAAAGCCCCAAGAGGCTGACGCTGAGCTAGAGAGGCTAACACAGACCCTAGAGGCTGGAATAAAATAATTATTAATTTAATATATTAAATTAATAATTATTATTCTAGAATGTTTAATTATTTAATGGAGACATTTAGAATTAGTATATTGTTGTAACAAGATATGACTCTCCAAATGTGTCGTATCTTAAGCTCTAATTTAGGAGATTTGTTAGCTAGTTGTTTTGAATTGCATTTATTGTAAATGGACACTTGTTATTTAGTAAGTGATCCATAATTAGAGGTAGTTAGGACATTGAGCTTATAAATAGCTCATTGCAAGAGTGTTTGGTTGTTCGGGTGTAAACTCTTGCATAATCAAATATGTAATTGTTTTTTTTCTGATTAATAAAATTACATGTCTGAGGACACTTCTGCCATTATTGTGGTATCAGAGCTCCAGTAATGTTGCAGTGGATGTGAAAAGGAGATTCCAGCTCTACAAGTTTTTGGAAAACTCCATTGAATTGATCAGCAAATGATTGGTATGAAATTGTCCAGTTTTGTGTTCAACAAACAAACAAACAAAAAATTCTTACTGATTTTAGATTTTTAATCTGCAAATTGATTCTGTTAACTTTTTGATGTTGGAACATACGCCCATGCTGGAATTTAATGCAAAGTTGGATGGTATTTCTTTTTTATTGAGTGTAATATTCAAAGTTTGATACGTTAATCCAAGCGTTGAAGAAATGAGGCACTTGTTGGAAGGCATAGCAGAAAACCTTGGTCAAAATTCATTAATGCTGACAATCAGCATCTAGTTGTTTCAGACACAATTGATTTTCTGGACGCAGTTGTTTCGGATGCCGTTGTTTCTGGATGCAGTTGTTTGTTATTGTGGCTAGCGCTGTAAAACCTATTCATAGTGGGTACCTTGCTGGCGACCCCCACCGATTTGGTCTTTTAGTTGAAGAACTTGGAGTTCTCACCAGGTGGAGCCTAAACCTAGATTTAGTTATAAATTCAATGACTTCTTTATTAATTAGTTCCGTGGATTAAAACGTTAGTTTTGTGAATCAGAATGGATAGTAAAGGGAAAATTTTACAGATCTATATTAATGTTCATTGGAGCAATCTCTCACTCTTGCATGGTTTGTTTGATGCATGCTCAAACTGAGGCCGCCCTATGGGCATCCGCTGCAGCCGACGTGCTGAGCATTGGAACTGCTTATTGTGACTTAAATTGCCATTTGGGTTAGCTTCTTGCAGACCCTCTGCCATTTTTGAAGTTCAATATGGCAAATACTGCGCATTGAGATTTCAGATACTTCAGGAATTTACCAATGAGATAAAAATGACCTAGCTTCTTGATTTCGGTGCTAGGTTTTGTCCCCAATTTTTCTAATAATCCAGTATCTGGAATTCTGGAAGTGTTATTTTCAAACTGTTGAATGATACTCTTAATCTCCTAAACCTGTTCGCCTCCTCTCCAATTAGAATTTTGCAGATAAAAATCAATTCAATGCTTGCCAAGAAATATCAGTCGATCCTCCTTATGGCTATGAAGCTAGACTACTGATCGAATCTAACCAGTTTGGGAGATATTAAAATAATTAATATTTTTAATGGAGTTCTTAAGTCTAAACTTAGGAAAAATAAAATATTAATGTGAATTAATATAAAACTAAGTTAGAATGGTCCAAAAGTCATGGATCAAGCCAAATCTAATCTTAGTCGTTGATTAGAGATTTAATCTCGGCCATTAATGAACCAACGAGAAAAGTATAAGAGGAGGCTTGAGGGTTAGTTGCAGGACACACGGAGAAAGATCACGAACTCAATTTTTTCGGGCAGGGTTTGCTAAGGAAATTGAGTGAAGTGATCTAAGTTGCAACTAAGGGGCAGTGAAGACATAACAGAGAGGCAAAGTTAGTGTCGGAAGCATCAACGCAGAAGCTGGGAGAGGGTTGACACAAAGCCGGCTAGAGGCCACACAGAGGCAACCAAAGGCCACACAGAGGCAACCAGAGGCCACGCAGAGGCAGCCAGGAGTTGCACAGAGCCTGAGGAGGGCCAGTGTGTGAGACGCAAAGGCTCTAGAGGCTGACCTAGAGCCCCAAGAGGCTGACGCTGAGCTAGAGAGGCTGACACAGACCCTAGAGGCAACGCTGGGAGATTTCGTGGGACAGATTGGAGCTGGAGAGCTAGATAGGGTGACGCAGTCCCTATCGGAGTGGCGCAGAGCAGCAGAAGCTACATTGTTGTTGTGGGATCGTTCATCCGATGATTTAGCCGAAATATCTATCTCCGACTGAGAGGTACTACTGCCGAGGGCAGTGTCTGTTGGGTGAGCCATTTCTGGCACCCTGGTTGTATTCTAAAATTACATAATAATAAAACCCTCTGAATAGTTGCACCGGTTTTCCTGCATTGGGTTTTTCTGGGGACATTAGTCCAAAAACAACGATGTCACTTGTGTGCTTGTTTCTTTCAGTTGATGATCTGTATGTGTTGATACTGTACTTGTATTTATTTTCAGTATTTACATGGTAAATAACTTGTTAAGTAACTGAACAAGTAGGAAGAAATAAATCAGATAGTATAGGAAGAATTTCTAACAAATAGACATAGAAATTCCAACACATCCCATATGACTAGAGTACGAGAATATTTCTCGAGCTATCAAGAAGAGCAAGTGGACTTCCAGATTACTATGGGAAACAGAACGAAGTGTAGTTCGGTAGGGAGAGGCACCATAGCATTTCAAATGGAAGCAGGAATCAACATCCGAGCCACTAATGTTCTGCCTGTGCCCAAGTTAGGAATGAATCTGATTTCAGTGCCCAGTTACAGGACAAGAAATACAATGTATACTTCATTGGAAGGAAAGTATACGTCAAACATCCACGCTGGAAGAAGAAGAGACAAGTTGGAGCTCAAAGCAACAGACTGTATAGATTGTAGTTTGAGTCTCCAATGGCACTGATAGGCAGCAATGATAATGGTGAAAAGGAACTGAATGAACTATGGCACAGGCGAATGGGACACTTACACCATGGAGCACTGAGGATGCTCAGAGAGACTGTTACAGGAGTTCCAATCCTTAGTACTGAGCATGTTGATGTATGTAGAGGATGCGTACTATGGAAGTACACTAAAGCAACTTTTTCCAAAAGTGACAACAGAGCGGAAGGCGTATTGGGATTGATACACTCAGATATTTGAGGCCCAATGTCCACAAGAGCTCCTAGTGGTGGTGAATACTTCGTCACCTTTATTGATGATCACTCTAGAAAACCCTGGATCTATTTCTTAAAGACCAAGGATAAGGTCTTTGATTGGTTCAGAGAGTTTAAGGCTCTCGTAGAGAACATGATAGGAAAAAAGATAAAGGTATTGCATTCAGATAATGGTGGAGAGTATACAAACAAAGACTTCACAAATTTTTGCGCAAATGAGGGCATCAAAAGAGAATGGACAACTCCATATAATCCAGAGAAGAATGGAGTGGTAGAGCGGAAGAATAGAACTATTGTTAGGGCGACAAAGGCTATGTTATATGACCAGGACTTGCCTAGATTCTTATGGGTATAGGTTTGCAACACGGCGGTGTATATCCAGAATAGAACTCCTCACAGAGCATTGGGGAAGAAAACGCATGAAGGTATCTTCACATGGAAGAAGTCAGAGGTGAGTAATCTCAGGATATTCACAAGTGTGGCATATTGTCACATTCCAGACAAGAAGCGTAGTAAACTGGATCAAACTGCAGAAAAGGGGTACCTCGTAGGATATAGCAAGACATCGAAGGCATACAGAATCTACATTCCTAGCAACAGGAAGATTGTAGTAAGATGGGATGTAAATTTCATGGAGGATAGAGCTTTTAGGAAATCTCAAGAGATGCTAGTAGAAGGTCAATCAGTAGATGTTCCATTAGTCCAACAGCAGCAGGGGCAACAAGGAGAACAAGCAAGAGGACAGACATCTAGATCGAGCATAGGATCCTAAACCAGTATTTCCACAAAAGTAGGAAATCCAGGCAGTTCTCAACAGATGGAACAACAAAAATAGGAGGGGGATTTGATTGAGCCTCCCACCACCAATGGTAGAACCAGCAAGGAAGTACGGCAGACGTTGAGGGACGCAAAGGAGCTTGTTGGAGCTCCTAGAACTGAGAAGAGGCAACGTAAACAGCCTGACAGGTTCCAAGCCTTAGTAGCACAGATTGAAGAACCCTCCAGCTTTTAGGAAGTCGTACAACACCAAGTTTGGGTGGATGTCGTGGTAGAAGAGTACAGTTCTATCATGACGAATAATGTCTAGGAAGTGGTACTTAGACCAGAGGATAGATCAGTTGTAGGATCAAGGTGGATCTACAAGATCAAGTATGCTGCAGATGGTAGTATAGAGAAGTACAAAGCTAGGTTCGTGGCAAAGGGGTACGCACAAAAGGAAGGAATAGTGTTAAAATTAGCAACTAGAGCCAAACTCCATGTGGGTCACCTCATTTATGGCAGCTAATATTTGTCCTAGATTCCTCTTGTCAAGAGGTGTAAGATTGATCTAAAGATCATCCGATTCCGACAAGTATTTATGGAGATATGAATTTATTAGTATTTACTTGACAAATTGTCAAGGTCAGCCAACAGTTAAATGTGTGGCACACATGCCCAATGAATCACATAAATATAAGAGAGGTTGATTCATTTTTTCATCATCTCATCTCACTCATTCTTCTCTCTCTCCTTAGCTTTGGGTTATACAAGGAGCAGCTCACACATGGGAAGAAGGAAGACGCATTAGGGCAAGGAGGACACTGAAAGGAGGACACAGAAGCAACTGAAGGTATCTTTGACCAAGCGTTGACTCATCAAGGGTGCGGTTTTGGTGTGGCTGCCTCTCCTAGGCTGGCCGCAGATTTTGGCACAAAAATCGAGGCAATACGTCCACAGGTTTGACCAGCGTTGACTGCCCCAGTTTTGGGTAGCAGGTTGACTTCAGTCAATAGCAGTTTGACTGTGTTTTTGGGGCTGTTCAAGGGTTGTTTCTTCAAGCTGTTCGAGGGCTACTTGACCAGAAATTGACCATGCATATTGGAGGTCAATTTCAACTCGTATGACCAAGTTTGACTTTGTTGATCTAGGGTTTGATGTTGCTGATATAAAATTACAGAATTCTGATTTTATACTATTTCTCTCTACTGAACTATTGAAGATAAAAGAAGGTTTGATCAAAGGGTTTCCCCGCATTAGGGTTTGTCCTTGGCTAGCCGCCACATCTTGTGTCTCTTGTCTTGGCTTGTTTTCTGTTGATCATTTAATGTTCTATCTACACTTTACTTAATGTATATGTGATTGCTAATCTATGGCTAATAAGAAGAAAATAAGTAAACTACTCTAAGCATAGAACATACCATAATTTAACATGGTATCAGAGGTGAGGTGAAGACAAAGCCCAAGCAAGAGCAGGAGCAAGAGCAATCACCGGAGAGAAGGTTGGAAGGCTATCCTAAAAACTTCATGGGGTCCTCAACACTCTTCCCCGCCGAAGACAAACTCCGTGAGAAATCTGACTATCACGGATGGAAGATGTCTCTCAATCTGACTTTAGAAGATCAGGAAGTGTTGGACCATGTGAGAGGCAATATTGTTGCACCTCCATCAAATGCATCTGTTGCCGCCAAAAGCAAGTGGTCCAAGGGAGAAGTCAAAGCAAGGAAGATCATCCGGGACTCTATCGACAAGCGCCTGGTGGCCTATGTTTCCGAGGTAACAACCTCCAAGGAAATCTACGATAGACTAGTGAATTTATTTAAAGTTAATGATGCAAATCAAGTTCTGTTCCTTAGAAATAAGCTGAAGGAAATTAAGAAGGGCAAAGATGAGAGTATGCAAGCATATTTCTTAAGGATCACCGAGATCAAGAATGATCTCCAATCTATTGGGGAAGTAGTTCCTGATAGGGATATGACTATCACAACTCTTGGAGGACTGCCACCTGGCTGGTATATATTCAGGACTACTCTTCTCAACATTAATGTCATCCCAGGATTTGAGGAATTGATGGCTAGATGTATTCAAGAAGAGACAAGCATGGAAGAGCAAGAAATGCCCGCACTTAAAGACCATCCCTCTGCCTTTTCTTCTCATGCTAAAAGAAGAAACAATTCTAGGGCTAAATCCAAAGGAAAGGCTGGACCGAAGGGTGGAAGAAAAGGACGATGTTACAATTGCAATAAAATGGGCCACTATGCGACGAAGTGCCCTGATAAAGGGACTCACACCATGATGATGACCAAAATCACTCTCAAGGCAATCAAAGGAATGGCAGGTCCAATGGCAAAGGTAAAAGAAATGCCGGAAATCAAGGAAGAGGACAACCCTTCAAGAAGGCAAGAAACTCCAGGTATGAATCCAACGTTGTTAACAATCAGCAAGATGAATATTGTCTACCAGTGGCCCTCTTTACTACTGCTCCCCCAGACATGTTGGGAAATTGGCTTATTGATAGTGGTGCCTCAAGGCACTTCACTGGTTTCAAAGAAGCTCTCTCTAATATGATAGAGAAGGAGACCAACCTGGAAATTGTTCTTGGGGACAATGCAAAATAACCTGTGAAAGGTGTAGGGAATGTCACTCTTCAATTGAATCAGGGTAAACAATTCATTTGTAAGAAGTCCTATATGTACCTGATCTCAAAAAGAACTCAGTGTCTGTTTCAGCAATGGAAGACGAACGTTACAAGGTAAACTTCATCGATGGCAAGGTACGTGTATGGAGAAAAAATTTTAAAGAAGCTTTCACTCTTGGGTTTCGAGTCAATTCATTATATCAATTCGGAGGAAGTCCGTTAGGTGTCATGTTTTGTGACACATCACTTCAGTCCAAACTATGGCATCGGAGGTTTCCTCACCTTCATTATAAAGCTCTACCCAATGCAAGACAAATGGTGACAGGGATGCCCGAGTTCCAAGTAGAGCAAGAAGGTGTATGTCCGAGATGTGCCGAAGGGAAGCTCAAAAGGGACCATTCCCCTCAAGCCAAAGCAAGACCTCTGATATATTGCAATTGGTTCACTCAGACATATCTGGTATGATGCCTATGAACTCCTAGGGAAGATATTTATATTACCTCACTTTTACAGATGGCTATTCTCGCAAGACTTGGATATACTTCTTGAAACAGAAGGATGAAGTGTTCACTTGGTTTTGTCACTTCAAAGCCTTGATCGAGAATCAAACCGAAAAGAAAATCAAGATCTTAAAGACTAATAATGGGACTGAGTATGAATCCAATGAGTTTCATGGCTTTTGAAAAGAAGCTGGCATTAAGAGGGAGACTAGAACACCATATACTCCTCAACAGTTTGGTGTGGCGGAAAGGAAGAATCGTACGATTGTGGAAGCTGTCCGTGCTATGCTTCACGATCAAAGACTTCCGAAGTTTCTATGGGCCGAAGCTGCGAATACCGCCGTATATGTGCAAAACCGATGCCCTCGTCAAGCATTGGGCTCCAAGACTCCTGAAGAGATGTTCACTAGTAAGAAACCTGACGTATCTCATTTTAGAATTTTTGGAAGTTTGATATATTTTCATGTGCCGAAGGAGAAGAGGAATACACTGGGTGCATCTCGAAAGAAAGGAATCTTCATGGGCTATAGCGAAAACACTAAGGGCTATAGAATCTATGTGGCTAGTCAAAGGGAAATAGAGATTAGCCATGATGTCACCTTTGACGAAGATATGGCTCTTAGCAAAGTTGACAATATTCCTACTCAAAGGGGATCTAAAGAAGCTGACACCAGGGAACCAAATGAAAAGGAAGATGAGACAATGCCCAATGTGGAAGAACATATGGATCCTATTGATCCCCCTCCACAAGAGCCTTCCTCTTCTAGGAAGAGGCCTTCATGGCTAAGGGGGGCACTTGATGATGCTGAAGGGCACGTTGCACCCAAGGTAACCTTTCGAGAAAGTAAGAAGTCGACCAGGTATCAGGGTTACTTGACCATCATAAGCACAATCATCCAAAATGAGCCCTCATCATTCGCAGAAGCTGTCAAGCATCAAGTATGGAAGGATGCTATGACTGAGGAATATGATTCCATCATGAAAAACGATGTCTGGGATGTGGTCCCCAGACCCCAGGACAAAGCAGTCGTCACTTCAAAATGGCTTTACAAGATAAAGCATGTAGTTGATGCAAGTGCGAAAAAGTATAAGGCTTGTTTTGTCGCTTGTGGCTTCTCTCAGAAGGAAGGTATAGACTATAACGAGATATTTGCACCTGTTGCCCGATATACCACCATCCGCTCGATCATAGCCCTTGCTGCTTCACAAGGATGGAACCTGAAGGATTTGAGATTCATGATTGAGAATATCACGTGTGCAGGTTGAAGAAAGCCCTCTATGGGCTAAAGCAGGCACCCAGAGCATGTTATGAGAGGATCGATAGCTAGCTGATGAAGCTGAGATTCACTAGGAGTGAAGCCAACCCTAACCTTTACTTTAAGGTTGAAGATGACAAACCTCTCATACTCGTGTTGTATGTTGACGACCTCTTTCTAACAGGTGCAGACCCTCTCATTCTCAAATGTAAGAGGGAGTTGGCTTTCGAGTTCGAGATGAAAGACCTAGGACTGATGCACTATTTCCTAGGACTGAAAGTCTGGCAAAAACCAGGGGAGATTTTCCTATCTCAAGGAAAATACATGGTGAAAATATTGGAGAGATTCGGTATGGTGGACTGCAAGCCCATGACTACCCCGTTGGAGCTTGACTTCAAGAAGTTAAGCGGTAGTGTTGCCGGCCCTGTTTTACGAAATGATACCGAGTATTGTCAACTCGTCAAAGCATTGATGTTCTTGGTGAACTCCCGTCCAAATATATGCTTTGCAGTCAACATATGGTTGAGCCTCACCACACACATTGGATTGGTGCCAAGAATCTGTTGAGATATATTCGTGGCACAATCACTCATGGGTTGAGATACATTGCCGGAGATGTGAGACTACTTGGATATACCGATGTTGATTGGGCAAGCAATGTGGTGGACCAAAAGAGCACTTCCGAGTGTTGTTTCTCTTTAGGATCTGCCTCGATATCCTAGATGAGCAAGAAGCAGAAGTCGATGGCTTTGGGCACCGCCGAGGCAAAGTACATTGCTGCTAGTATGGCCTCTTGTGAGGCAGTCTAGTTGCGAAAGCTCTTCAATGAGTTGTTTGGATTTACATTGGATACCACCGTGATCTTGTGTGACAACCAGAGCGGGATTCATTTACCGGAGAATCCTGCATTTCATGATCGCTCCATGCATATCGATATCAGGTACCACTATATTCAGGATATGGTGCAGCGAGGAGCAATAAGGCTCCAACATATCGGTACAGATGAACAGGTCGCCGATATTTTGACGAAGCCCCTGGGAAAGGTCAAATTCTTGACTTTCCGAGAACGACTTGGTGTCGTTCAAAGACCCTCTTATGAGGGTCAAGTATGATGTATTGAGCTCTGGGAGATCCAGGGGAGCGCGACGTACTTCTTGAAGCAACATGCGACCACAGGGCAACTCACCAACCCCTAGTGGTGCACTATGTACTAGGTGAAAAGTTCAACCTTCCCCTGTGACACCCCGTGGCGACTGTAGGGCAGGATGATTAGTTCTCCTATGGGCCAGGATGATTAGTTCTCCGTGGCGACTGTGGAACAAGATGATTAGTTCTCATGTGGGCCAGGATGATTAGTTCTCCATGGTGACTATGGAACAGGATGATTAGTTCTCCTGTGGGCCAGGATGATTAGTTCTCCTGTGGTGACTGTTGGGGAGGATGATTCGTTCTCCTGTGGACAGGATGATTAGTTCTCCTGTCGAGGCATCCTACCCATGCAGTCTAGGACTCATGGGAAGTACCTCTCATCTGATCAATGAGTAGGGAGATGGGGTTAGGGACCATTAGTAGTATTATCGATGGACGTATCGTTGTATCTAACATACTCCCTATGCTAGGATGACCTCCATTGATCTGGGATCAATGATACTGATCTGGGACCAATGAGAGTGGTATGACACACTCTGAGACTGACTTGGGGTCAGTGGAGGATAATATGATACATCCTCAATCATTTCTTCTTCTTCTTCATAGTTCAAGTAGAGCAGAGCAGGGTCAAGCAATGCAGGGCAATGCATTTGATGGTTAGGATAGTAGCAACGGTCAAACGGATTGCAGATGGAGTTCTCCCTAGTTGAGAGGGAGTGTTAAAATTGGCAACTAGAGCCAAACTCCATGTGGGTCACCTCATTTATGGTAGCTAATATTTTTCCTAGATTCTTCTTGTCGAGAGGTGTAGGATTGATCTAATGATCATCCGATTCCGACAAGTATTTATGGAGATATGAATTTATTTGTATTTACTTGACAAATCGTCAAGGTCGGCCAGCGGTTAAATGTGTGGCACACATGCCCAATGAATCACATAAATACAGGAGAGGTTGATTCATTTTTTCATCATCTCATCTCACTCATGCTTCTCTCTCTCTCCTTAGCTTTGGGTTATACAAGGAGCAGCGCACATGTGGGAAGAAGGAAGACGCATTAGGGCAAGGAGGAAGCAGAAGCAACTGAAGGTATCTTTGACCTGCATTGACCAAGCGTTGACTCATCAAGGGTGCGGTTTTTGTGTAGCTGCCTCTCCTAGGCAGGCCACAGATTTTGGCACAAAAATCAAGGCAATCCGTCCACAGGTTTGACCAGCGTTGACTGCCCTAGTTTTGGGCAGCAGGTTGACTTTAGTCAACAGCAGTTTGACTGTGTTTTTGGGGTTGTTCAAGGGTTGTTTCTTCAGGTTGTTCGAGGGCTACTTGACCGGACATTGACCATGCATATTGGAGGTCAATTTCAACTTGTTTGACCAAGTTTGACTTCGCTGGTCTAGGGTTCATTGTTGCTGATATAAAATTACAGAATTCTGATTTTGTACTATTTCTCTCTGCTGAACTATTGACGATAAAAGAAGATTTGATCAAAGGGTTTCCCCGCATTGGGGTTTGTCCCTAGCTAGCTGCCACATCTTGTGTCTCTTGTCTTGGCTTGTTTTTTGTTGATCGTTTAATGTTCTATCTGCACTTTACTTAATGTATATGTGATTAATAATCTGTGGCTAATAAGAAGAAAAGAAGTAAACCGCTCTAAGCATAGAACATACCATAATTTAACAAATAGACTATGGGGGGACCTTCGTCCCAGTAGCCAGATATACCTCTATCAGATTCGTTATATCCCTAGCAGCTCAAATGGGATGGGAGATTCACCAGATGGATGTCAAGACGTCATTCTTGAACGAGGTGATAGAAGAAGAGGTGTATATAGAACAGCCCGAAGGCTTCGAAACTCATGAAAAGAGAACTCATGTATGCAGGTTAAAAAAAGCCCTGTATGGGCTCAAGCAGGCACCCAGAGCATAGTATGGTCAGATTGATAGTTACTTGCAGCCGTTGGGATTCGTCAAGAGTGATGTTGATCCCAATCTCTAGTATCTAATGGTGGAGAATGAGCCACTTATTCTGGTATTATATGTGGATGACTTGTTTCTAACAGGGTCATCTAGGCTCATAAAGGACTGTAAGCAGAATTCGACATGAAGGATATGGGGTTGATGCATTATTTTCTAGGGTTGGAAGTTTGACAGAAGAATGGGGAGATCTTCCTTGGTCAAGGAAGATATGCTACAGATATTCTGAAGAGATTCAAATTGCAGGATTACCGACACATGGCTACGCCCATGATCACCAACTGGAAGAAACTAGATGCATCAGGGGACAAGGAGGTGGACCCCACCTTACACAGACAGCTCATTGGGTCGCTCATGTATCCGATCAACACTAGGCCAGACATTTGCTTCGTTGTCAACACCCTTAGTCAATTCATGGTGGAACCGAAAAGGGTGCATTGGGCAGCAACTAGGCACATTTTTAGATATGTGCGTGGAAAAGTCAAATATGGGTTGAAATACACCGGAGGAGATGACGCTAGATTGAATGGATTCACAAATGTAGATTGGGCAAGTAGTTCAGTAGACCGGAAAAGTACCTTCGGGTATTGCTTCAAAGTTGGATCAGGAACGATCTCTTGGTGCAACACGAAGCAGAAGTCGGTAGCTCTAAGATCAGTGGAAGCAGAAGATATGGCAGCCAGCACAGCTACATGCGAATCTATATGGCTTAGAAAACTGCTTGTGAGTTTGTTCAAGAAGAGGATGGAAGCGACCAGTATTTTCTGCGATAATCAGAGTTGTATTAAACTCTCTGAGAATCCAGCGTTTCATGATCGGTCGAAACACATTAATATCAGATGTCACTTTATCAGAGACTGTGTTTAGTGTGGGGCAGTACAGTTCCAGTATGTCTCCACAGGAAATCAAGTAGCAAACGTACTCACAAAAGCTCTAGGAAGAGCTAAGTTCATCCAGTTCAGGGAACAGATGGGTATGGTAGAGAATCCGTTTCAGTAGTAGAAACAGGTGGTTTCTCAGTTGTGGTGGCAGGAAATGAGAGGGAGTTGCAGTACAGATATAGTGTTGGCGATGGCAGAGCCAGCAGCAGTACATATGCAGCATTTGTGCAGTAATTGATGGACAGTGGTGTCAGACATCAGCAGCACAAAAGGAGATGTCACAGAATCAAAGTGATGCTTCAGCAGGGTGCATTACTAGAGCACATTCCTCGCTAAGAGGGAGTGTTGATTTATGGTAGCATCGGATGTGCTCTAAGCCTCAAAATTTGCAGGGAGGCTATGACACGTGTATTCCACAATACCCAGAAATCATTTTGGGAAATTTCACCCGGATACAATTTTATTAAAATAATTAATTATTTTTAATGGGTGCCTAAGTCTAAACTTAGGAAATTAAAATAATTAAAGAGTATTAATTAAATTGAGGGTGAAACTTCTAGAAGAAGATGAGGATCAATACAATATGATCTGAGCCATTGATTAGAATCTAATATAGGTCGTTGTTTACTCAACTAGAGGATTATAAGACGGGCTTTGATGGGCATTTGGAAAACAAACCAGGCAGATACTCAGTTACCCAAGTAAGATCAATTTTATCATTAGTCGAAGTTAGGCAAGAGGAAATCGAATCAGAGGGAGAGTTGCAAGTGAGAAGGAGAGACAGCACCACCATCAGTCAAGAGTGCAAGAGCAAAAAGAAGACGCAAAGCAGAGGAGGGACAACACAAAGGTTGTGACGTTGGGACTGCGCAGTCCCTATGCAGAAGCTAACGCAGTGAGACGCAAGAATATTGTCTGTAAAATTTCTCACAAAAATTCCTCTTTTATTCTGCTAGTTGTATCTTGTGCATGAGATTTTTGCTGAAGATCAATAAAGAAACCCTCATCTGCTACACCGGTTTCTCACATTGGGTTTTTCCGGGGACAATTGTCCAAAAATTACTGTGTCATTGTGATTATACTTGTGCTAGTATTTTTCCTTATATTTAGTTTCTGCGGTGTTTTAATTGTGAAGGCTGCAGTAGAATTTATTTCGATATTTGCTGTAGAAACTCTGTAAATAACTTATTTCTTAATTAATAAGTACAAGAAATAATATCAGTCACTGCAGTTGGATTTCTATTTAGAAATTTTCACAAAAACAACCCTGCAAAATAACAAATATCTCTCCAAAACCCACTCAGTAATCTCAGCTCAAGAAATACAAGAAGCTCAAATGAACAATGTGAGTGAAATAGAGGGGGAGAGGCTCTTTAAATAACTTTGAGAGGGGCACGAGGGGGACTTCCTTCAGCTTAGGTGCTGTAGTTGAGGGGCAACTATTCCAGTATTTCATCAAAATAGCCCAAGACATGCACCCAACCTCATCCCTTTGAAACCCATGCCATTCAAGTGAGACAAGCCATGGCCATAATGGAATCTTAGTGAATAGTTTAAAACTTTGCAGACCTCATCAATGAGAAAATGCCTTGTTGACTGAAACAAGTAAATATAATATGGTTTTGTTCCCTGTACTGTCCACCCATCAAACAATATGCAACTCGTTTTTCCCTAGAAAGCACAATGCTTAGAAGATATTGTTTCCATGTCTTGCATAGCCTCAATGAAAATTTCATTCATAGTTAGAGCCTCAAAAGTAGGAGCTTTGAAACCAGGGCCACATGGAACAACATCCATCATAACTTGTTAGTATCAAAGATCTAACAACATTTAAAGCCAAGTTTAATTAGAACCCAAAAACACCTATGGCTTATGTGCTTGCTCATGAAGCTTTTACCCTTTTTTCACACTCTACAAGGTGGGTTGAGAATTGAATTGGGTACAAGGAGCATAAAAGGCACGTAATAGTAGGAGACGGGATGGAATAAGTATGAGAATGTGGTGTACATGTATACCAATAGCACGAGAAGTAATACCGATTTCAACATGAGGAGAAGATGAAGTAGGTAACCCTATCTCAACTTTAAACTTTTTTCGTTACACTTGCTTCCAACTGTGGTATCTAGATTGGCTTGGCATTGATACGTTATATCAGAAGATTCTTTTAGACAATGTCCCGGCCAGTGATTTTGGCAAGTTGGTAATCACAAACAATTCACTCCTAACCTCTTCACTAAAAAGCCCTTGTCATGCCCAACAAAAGTCTTTTTCCTTCACCATATTGAAATCTTTTACAGATTTGAGATCTGGTGTTAGAATTATGTCGCTACTTATGAATATGAAAAAACACCATGCCCTGATTGTGGTGGTTTAGAAAAAACAGGCAACAGAAATAGGAGGACATCAACAGTCTATTAAAAATAAGTGAGAAGGAAGAAGCATGAAGCTAAAAGGCCATAAGAATAATATTCTAAGCTATTTACATAGGCAAATTTCAAGAGATATCTCTAGTTTATAGATAGGAAACCCAACATACCTGAGAAACTAGTGGCTTTACAAAAGCATGGGCATATCTCCTAACAGCATTTATTTTCACCCAATCAAATCTCTATGACTCACACTGATAAATCAACATTGGTGACTCACGTGTCATAGCCTTTTCAAGCATTTAATGGTCAGATGCTATCTTCTCTTACATTTCAAGCATTAACAATCAGATACTATTTTTTGCCTGCATTTTCAAATCTGATCTCACATTTTCTTCACACCTCTCACTTTTTGTGTTCACCATTGCACAATAAATTTGACATTGTCCTTCACTAGTAATATAAAATAGACATTTAGCCCCTAGGGTGTGGATCAGTTGGCAATAAGGTGCACTGTTAAGGCACTCCTGTGATGCCACTGGGTCAAACCTCACTAACCCATTTACCATCCATGGGGCCATGTGGATACACCTGGAGGTTATAGTGGTAGCAGTTGAAATTGACCCATGTCATGCAAGTACAAGCCCAGCCCAGTTGTTGATTTTACCAGTCAACATATATATAAATAATAGACATTCAGTATTTCAACAAAACCTTCAAAATACATAAAATGTCATAGCTCCTTCCATGTTGAATCTAATTCCCCATGTGCCTCCCTTGCAAAAATATGCTGCCCAAGCAATGTTCTGTGGTAGAAATGTAGCCTCTGTACTTGCAATGAATTTTTGGTCTCCAAGCACTTGAAAATCTTGAAAAAGCATGAAGTTTCACTTTCTTTAGCACTCCAAAGTGTTAGCTGAAAACCCTCCCTCTTAATCCAAATGAACACAAGAAATCAAAAAAAAATGACAGAATTATAGAAGAAAATAAAACAGGGAATTCCACCTTATATTCAGGTCGTCCAAGTGGTCAGATTTGACTCGCCTAGCTTGAGAAACTCCATGAGTTTCTATTAAACTAATCAAGCCTAGACAGACTAATCGAGTTTAATGGAAATTGAACGAATTTGACTGAAATTGTGAACATGGCTTCCCAATTAATGCACCGAGTTAACTCACCAAAGGCATAGTTGAATAGCGGACAAGACAAAGCAATTTCCAGTCATGATTCCAACTGGAATCCAGCAATGGATCATGGTTCCGCCATGTTTAAAGGGTTTTGGGAGTCTCCGAATTGACCCAGAAACTTCAGAAAAAAATGTAACACGCCAGATCGATCAGAACCATGAAATTTTATTTTGCCAGATTCTGGCAAGGGTTGGCTGGAGCGGTGCATTTTGTCTACTGGATAGACAACGCTCTCGCTAAAACTCCATAAAGGAAAGCTTAAAGGAATTTAGCGGGCTAGGCATTTTTATGCAAATTTTGAATAAATTAAACACAATATTTTCAAATTGCTTTTCATTTTTAAGGTTAAAATTAAACTTTAATTCTATGGTCGTTAAATGAACCTGTGAAGGGCTATAAATTTTACAATTTGAACAAACTTCATGTAAAAATTTATGGAGCCAAAGCATTCACAGGGAAATGGGTTCATACAAAAGGCGGTGGTTCACGAATTCCTGGTATTCTTACATAAAACTTCCATAAGAAGAACCAATAAGTCAATCATCATCATCTTCATATAAAATGATATACAGGTCCCAAGGATAATGAACCAGCCATTGACATGGAACAATAAGCACGGGCTTATTTGTAATAAATACCCGGAGCTCCATGAATGTCACTAACCCCTGCATATTTCTTGTGGCACCTGCTAAGATGTACTTGTTGACCTGAGCCAGTATATTTATCTATTGAGTAGTTAAGTTGCCATTGTGTCCATACAGTCTAATTCAATCAGCAAGCAATCTGCACAAGGTTGTTGATGGAAGATTAAACTAGAATTGAGATTACATTACATACCCTTTGAAGCATATTGAAGATGGTCCAAAACATCTTGACATCCATGATTCATCCATCCTGATAGATCTCCCGTTTCTTTCTCCTCCAGTTTCTGCATGTGGAGAGATCATGGCATATATATAATGAATATACCATTTACTGTCTATTGCTGAGCAATTTATTTATTTCCGCTCCATTTCCTGTTTTCGGAACCAAATTCTTTATGGAGTGAAGGCAATGTTTTGGGCAGCTTTGGGGTTATTACCTACAGAATGCCCTGTGGATGGAACTTTGGTAAATTGAATGCCGTTATGACAAACTCTCAAAAGGTGATTGATTGTTAAGACAAGCTTTCAAAGAGCTCTCAAAGGTGATTGTCTTGATGGTTAAGACACTTGTCACTGATTCAAACCATGGGAAGTCACTAAGATATTGGTTTACGGTATTCCCACGAATTTTCGAAAATTTAGTTATTAGTGAACCGTCTTATTCATTAAAAAAAAGAGTCTGTAGATAAGAAGATATTACTTCGAATATTCAAAACCGTGTAGTTGAAAAGAAAATTATAAATTAATATTAATTTACTTATAAATATTATGAATAGATAGTCACGAGCAAAAAGTTATATATATATATATTAACATTTAAATTTTATTTTAATTTTTGAATTAATAAAATATATACTAAATTGAAATTTTAAATAAATTATAAAAAAATATGAACCACACTAGCTGGTTAGAAATGTGTCCACAAATGTATTATAAATGTGATTTAAGCAGAAAAATCTTCTCAAAAAACTTATTATGATTATATTATAATTTTTAAATTAATCACGATTATAATTATAAAGTTTATCATTTAATTATTTTTTAAATGTTATAATTTAATTTATTTTTTTATCTCATTGTCATTTTAATATATAAATATCAAATAAAATGTTAATAGTTTTATTATAAAATAAAAATTATAAATAATACCATTTAATTTATAATTTTTAGATAACTAAAATTTTTAAAATAATTATTGATAATTTTATTTAATAATACTTATTAGAAAAACCTTATACATAAAGTTATTGAACGGTTTACAATCAAAACTCAAAAAAAAAAATCTCTAGACAACTCTAAAATATCCTTACCCTATATAAAAGGAACCACTCACAATTGCAAGAATTCTCACCAATTATAACATCATGGTTGTATTCACTTGCCAAACACCATTAAGAAAATGATTGACTTTGCCAAAGATTTGATAGACCTAAAAAAACACAAAGGAGTATACTCTATTATTTGTTCATGTGGAAAAGTATATATAGATGAAATAGGAAGATTTGTGGGCACAAGATTAAAAGAGCACATAAGTGACAGAGCAAGGAATAGGACAGAAAAACAGCCCTAGCAGAACATGCATGCTCCTCTTCACACTACATTTGCATGGAAGATGCAAAATTAATTCAAAGAAAAGACCATTATTTAAAAAGAAGGGTGAAAAGGGGCATTGAAATTGAGAAATCATCAAACACAATGAATAGAGATGATGGTCTAAAATTAATTAACTCTTGGAAACTCTTATTAAAACATAATTAATAATTAAACCTATTTTAAAATAGTATTAATAAACCTAATCAAAATTAAATCAACCAAAATTAATCTCCTTAAAATATAATGATTTCATCATAATATGCCGACATAAACCATATTTCCCTCAAAAGACTATTAATTGCTCTAATTATTCACGTTCTCACTTCTCAAAATGTGGATCACATTTTCGTGATGATGAACTCACCTAGATAGTCTGAAACATTGGTTAATAACCGATAAACAATTTTTTCCACAAATATTTAATAATTATCTAGCTCAAATTGATTTAAAATGTAAATTATATTTTTGTTTTGTTTTCGAGAATATTTTTTTACAAATTTAATATAAATTTTATTTATAAATATTTACATAATTAATGTCTCAAGGGAACATTAATGAATGTGATGGCTCATTTGTTGGAGAGGACAAGAGGGAGAATGTCACCCTCCACATGGCAAATAATGGGATTTGTGTTTCTTGTTTGAGGCGTTGCCATATCTTTGTTCATCATCTCCCACATTCACAATTGTAGAAGACAAGAAGTCAAGTTGTCCTGGAACTAGAGTGCAATGTTAAATGTTGCTTTGAACGAATAGGAGTTGTCTTTAAGTGCGACTTTTTGGAGTTTCCAATGAATTTCTAGTCGGAATCCAGTCGAAATATTTGTGGTGAAACCTTGATTTGTGTTGTTTAAACTGGTTTTTTTAATTGCATATATGGATTCGGCACTCTAAAAAACCCCTGGGCTACTTCGATTATGCAAAGTTTAGCCATCAAACTTGTGATTTCAATGAATTTCTGCGGAATTCTAGACGAATTAGATCATAAAATAAACTAGAAAACTTTTCAAAAAGTCACACTTAAAGACAACTCGTAACAAATATTGATCTATAATGACAATGGACCATATTTTTTATTTTTTTCTATATTTAATTTCTAGATAATATGTTAGAAGATCCAAAAATAAAATATTATCATAGGTTATAAAGTTGGAATAAAATAATTATTAATTTAAGATATTAAATTAATAATTATTATTCTATAATGTTTAATTATTTAATGGAGACATTTAGAATTAGTATATTGTTGTAACAAGATATGACTCTCCAAATGTGTCGTATCTTAGGCTCTATTTAGGAGATTTGTTAGCTAGTTGTTTTTGAATTGCATTTATTGTAAATGGACACTTGTTATTTAATAAGTGATCCATAATTAGAGGTAGTTAGGACATTGAGCTTATAAATAGCTCATTGCAAAAGTGTTTGGTTGTTTGGGTGTAAACTCTTGCAAAATCAAATATGTAATTGTTTTTTTCTGATTAATAAAATTATGTGTCTGAGGACACTTCTGCCATTATTGTGGTATCAGAGCTCCAGTAATGCTGCAGTGGATGTGAAGAGGAGATTCCAGCTCTACAAGTTTTTGGAAAACTCCATTGAATTGATCAGCAAATGATTGGTATGAAATTGTCCAGTTTTGTGTTCAACAAACAAACAAACAAAAATTCTTACTGATTTTAGATTTTTAATCTGCAAATTTATTATGTTAACTTTTTTATGCTGGAACATATGCCCATGCTGGAATTTAATGCAAAGTTGGATGGTATTTCTTTTTTATTGAGTGTAATATTCAAAGTTTGATACATTAATCCAAGCATTGAACAAATGAGGCACTTGTTGGAAGGCATAGAAGAAAACCTTGGTCAAAATTCATTAATGCTGACAATGAGCATCTAGTTTTTTCGGACACAGTTGATTTTCTAGACACAGTTGTTTCGGATGTCGTTGTTTCTGGATGCAGTGGTTTGTTATTGTGGCTAGCGCTGTAAAACCTATTCATAGTGGGTGCCTTGCTGGCGACCCCACCGATTTGGTCTTTTAGTTGAAGAACTTGGAGTTCTCACCAGGTGGAGCCTAAACCTAGATTTAGTTATAAATTCAATGACGTCTTTATTAATTAGTTCCCTGGATTAAAACGTTAGTTCCATGAATCAGAATGGATAGTAAAGGGAAAATTTTACAGATCTATATTAATGTTCATTGGAGCAATCTCTCACTCTTGCATGGTTTGTTTGATGCATGCTCAAACTGAGGCCGCCCTATGGGCATCTGCTGCAGGCAACTTGTTGAGCATTGGAACTGCTTATTGTGACTTAAATTGCCATTTGGGTTGGCTTCTTGCAAACCCTCTGCCATTTTTTAAGTTCAATATGGCAAATACTGCGCATTGAGATTTCAGATACTTCAGGAATTTACCAATGAGATAAAAATGACCTAGCCTCTTGATTTCGGTGCTAGGCTTTGTCCCCAATTTTTCTAATAATCCGGTATCTACAATCCTCGAAGTGTTATTTTCAAAATGCTAAATGATACTCTTAACCTCCTAACCCTGTTCGACTCCTCTCCAATTAGAATTTTGCAGATAAAAATCAATTCAATGCTTGCCTAGAAATATCAGTCGATCCTCCTTGTGGCTATGAAGCTGGACAAGATACAGAGTGTGCATATTTATGGCCATTCAGCTAATTGCACATGGCACACCTGAGTTGGAACGCATGAAGTTTTGAAAGAGATGGGCATGTGAAATGTTTGAGAACGACAGGGCACCATTATCAATTTGAAGGCCAACGCAGACCAAAATTGATTAAGGGATACACACGCATTTGTACCATTCAAACCGAGAGGACCAGTCCATCAAAAAAAAGTGCAAGGCTGAACGTATGGAAGCCGAATCAAATTTATAAATTTTGTGGAGAAATAAGGAATACTGTATTTTGGAGAGATATGGTGTTTTTTTAATTTATTGTATGTGGAGTAATAAGGTGATTTGTAAATTTTTGGAGTAATAAGGGGATTTTAATTGTAATTTTTATTTGGAGGGACAAGTGTGACATTGTAACTCAAAGTAATTTTACTTTAAGGGGGTAACTTTTTTTTTACCAAGTCTTGCAAGAGCATAGTTGTAAAAATCAAATTTTGAAAGTTACCTTGTAATTTTTGAGAAATTGACTAGAGTTAAGTGCAAAGCTCAGTCATTTTTCTCCTGCTTCAACGACTATACGAGGGTCAAGGCCAAGCCCCAATAGATCGTGTTTTTTGCTTGGTGTTTTGCATGTTGTGTTACCCATCTTGACATTTTTGTTCTGTTTTTTGGTGCGAAGCTTCAACACTACAATGTCCAAGTTAATTAATTTGTTCTCTGATTCTGACAAACTTGAAGGTACAAAATCCTATAAAACATGGCATTGCCTCATCGAAAGCACTCTCATTTATAATGAATTATGGCAGGGTATATGTGATGGTGATATTAAGCCAAATAAACCCACAGATGCAGCTGCACTAGCAAAATGGGAAGTTAAGAATGCCAAAGCCTTAGCTCTTATTAGCTCTTTGAAAACTTTTAAAGACCTCTTTGATACTCAGCCTGAATCAAAGAAAGTTGATCTACAATTAAAAGTGTTGCAACAAAAATTGACTAAAGGAGGTGATGTTCTTGAATATATCTCAAGACTTAAGAATATTAGGCAGGAAATCATTAATGTTGGTTTTCCAGCGATAGATGATAGTTTTATAGTAACAATTGTAATTGCTGGACTTCCTTCTTCCTACACGCATTTTTTGGAGACTCTACAATTAACTAGGAAATTAGAGAAACTAAAGTTTGATGAGCTCTGCGAAATGTTGACCCAACATGATAAAACCTTTGGGAAGAAGAAGAAAGTTGGTGAAGATGTTTTCTTCACAGAGGCCAGCACTAGTAAATCATTAGCAGACAGTTCTCGAGGCAGAGGCAGAGGGAATTTCAATCAGAATCAAGCAGCACATAATGTACAAAGTCGAGGTCGAAGCCAAAGCAGAGGAACCAACTTTAATAGAGGCAAAAGTTCAGGAAGGAGCAATTTTCAAGGTAGAGGAAACAACCAAGGAAGAGGCAATTTTCAAGGACAAGGAAATAATAATCAAGGTAGATGACAATCTCCAAATAGAAGTTAAAGCAGAGGCAGAGGACAATCTTCAGGAAGAGGAAAAGACTTAATTCAAATTGTGTGTCGAAGATGTAACAAAGTTGGACATTATGCTGAAGATTGTCTAACTTCTCTTAATAAAATTCCTAAGTTTCAGCAGCATTCAACACAATTTGCAAATGATCAAGATGATGATAACTCAGAATATGTTTTTACTTCCTCACCAACATCACAACTTTCATCCCATCTTAGAAGTGATTATGAAGATCCCTGGATCTTGGATTCAGGGGCAACTCAACACATGACTTGTTGACGTGATTTTTTTTGGAATTTTCAAGATTGCCAACTTAATTCCATTTTTCTTGTAGATGATACAAAACATACTCCTTATGGAAAAGGAGCAGTTAAAGTTTTTCTCACTGGCATTGGAGAAAAATGATTTCCAATGTATGGTATGTACCAACTTTTAATAAAAAATTGCTCTCTTTAGTCACGATTCGACAAGCAGGACATCAGGTGATTATGGAAGATGGTTTAGTCAAGATTAATTCAGTCAAACAGAGCTTGAAAACTGTCATGAGAGGTTATGAAGATGGAAAATTGTTACGGATGAAAGGGACATTTATTCCAAGGCATTCTGATTTTGCAGGGGTAGTGACTACAGGTATTTCACCTGTAAGACTATGGCATGTAAGATATGGACATTTAAATTTTGAGAGTCTTTCTCAATTGCGGAAACAAAGAATGGTTAAAGGACTTCCCACTTTCAAAAAGGAAAATGCAAAATGTGAAGCTTGCATTTATGGCAAAGAAAGTCGAGAAAGTTTTCTAACAAGTTCATGTCGTGCAAACAGGGGGCTACAACTAGTTCACAGTGATGTTTGTGGACCACTCCAAACTTCCTTTAGTGGTTGCAAATATTTCTTACTATTCATTGATGATTTCAGCAGAATGACTTGGGTTTACTTCTTGAAGAACAAGTCAGAAGCATTTGAGAAGTTTAAAAATTTTCGCCAACCTATTGAAAATGAAGTCAAAGAAAAGATAGGTACTCTCAGGACAGATAATGGGGGAGAATTCAAAACTTATTTCAGTGAAAATGGCATAAGACGACATCTTACTAATGTTTACACTCCACAGCAAAATGGAGTAATCGAAAGAATGAGTCGCACCTTGTTAGGAATGGCGAAATCCATGTTAACTTTCAAGAGGTTAAGTCCAACATATTAGGCAAAAGAAATACATACAGTTGTCTACTTAAGAAACAGACCTCCAACTGATTCTTTAGACGGAATCACACCTTATGAAGCTTGGTTTGGTTTCAAACCTCGAGTTAAACATCTTAGAGTTTTTGGATCAATATGTTATGCCTTAGTTCCAAAATAAAAACGAACTAAGCTTGACTCAAGAAGTTTAAAATGGACAATGATTGGCTATTTTAATGAGAAGAAAGGGTACCGTCTTTTGACCAATGGAAAATTTATTGTGAGCAAGGATGTAATCTTTGATGAAACAGAAAGTAAGAGTGCTGAAGAAATCAAAAGTCTTATTCAAAAGTTAGAAACTAAGGGCAGTAAAAGAAAAGGAAAAATGCAAAGTCAACCAACTTCACCAAATTGGTATGAACTTGATTTTCCTTCCTCTGAAGATGAGTCATCCAGTCCATCTACTTCAATAACATCATCTGGTTCTTCTAACAGTTCATCCGCATCTCCAAGCAGTAGCAGTTCTTCTGACAATGATTCTCCAGATTCTTCACCTGAATGAAGAACATTAGTTTATATTAATCCTCTTTACAATGATGGAGACTTTTCAGAATTGCAAACAAGTGAGCACCAACTACCAAAATGGGCAGTTCAACTTTTGAAAAATGTAAACCCTAATGAGCATAATAAAACAGGCACCAGAAGGGCACATAGAAATGAAGGCAATTTTGCCTTGATAGCAAATGATTTTACTGAACCTTCCACATACAAAGAAGCAGTAAAACATAAAGAATGGCAACAGGCTATGGTTGAAGAATATCAAGCAGTATTGATAACAACACTTGGAAACTTGTTGATTGTCCAAAAAATGTTAAACCCATAGGATACAAATGGGTTTACAAAATTAAGTATAATCAAAAGGGAGAACTTGAAAAGTATAAAGCACGACTTGTCGCAAAAGGTTTTGCGTAGCAGGAAGGCATTTATTATGAGGAAACTTTTGCTCCTACAGCTAAATGGAACACCATCCGATTAACACTTGCATTGGCCGCTCAGAAAGGATGGAAAGTTCATCAAATGGATGTGAAAAGTGCTTTTCTCAACGGGGATTTACAGGAAAGAAGGTATATGACACACACACCAGATTTTGAAATTGAAGGGCAAGAACATAAAGTCTGCAAATTGATCAGGCTTTATATGGATTAAAACAAGCTCCCCGAGCAAAAGATGGGATGAATACTTAAGAAAGTTGGTTTTCAACAAAGTGAATCTGATGATACTTTGTATGTGTGACAACAGGGAAAATATATGGTAATTCTTGTTATGTATGTAGATGATTTGATCATTATTGGAAACCATGATGATCATATTGCACAAGTGAAAAAGGAGTTACATGCAGGTTTTAAGATGACAGATTTGGGATTACTTCACTACTATCTTGGAGTTGAAGTCTTCCAACGTCCACATCATATTTTCATTTCTCAGAGTAAGTATGCGGCAGAGGTTCTTCAGTGATTTGGCATGCAGGATTGTAAGCCTGTTCTCACCCCCATGGAGCAAAACTTGAAACTTTCAAAATTTGAAGGGGGGGAAAGGTGGACAGTACAACTCACAGACAGTTGATTGGTAGCTTGATTTATTTGACAAATACTCATCATAATCTATCTTATGCAGTCAGTATTCTTTCACATTTTATGTAGGAACCACGAGACAGCCACTGGAATGCAGCCAAAAGAGTTCTTCGATATATCCAAGGAACAAAATATTTTGGTCTTCTTTACACAAAGACTAAAAACTTTGTACTTGGTGGCTATTCTGATGTAGACTTTGCTGGAAGTATTGATGATCGAGCATCAACATCAGGTTATTTAATGAACATGGGGTCGGCAACAGTATCTTGGAGTTGTAAGAAACAAGCTACAATGGCCACTTCTTCAGCAGAAGCAAAGTACATTTCAGCATGTGAAATTGTTTGGTTCCGCCAAATTTTGCAAGACTTGGGCATTTCTCAGGCAGAAGCTACATCATTATTCATTGACAGCCACTCAACCATCAAACTTGCCAAGAACCTAGTTTTTCATTCAATGACAAAGCATGTGGACACCAAGTATCATCATATCAGATCTCTCATTGCCAAAGATGTCCTCAAGCTAGTTTATTGTCCTTCCGAAGATCAGATCTCCGACATTTTCATGAAACCACTCGGCAGAATAAAATTTACTAAGTTCAGGGATGAACTTGGTATCTGTTGTAATGTATCTTTGGATCATGGGGGGAATGTTAGATGATCTAAAAATAAAATATTATCATAGGTTATAAAGTTAAAATAAAATAATTATTAATTTAACATATTAAATTAATAATTATTATTCTAGAATGTTTAATTATTTAATGGAGACGTTTAGAATTAGTATATTGTTGCAACAAGATATGACTCTCCAAATGTGTCATATCTTAGGCTCTAATTTAGGAGATTTGTTAGCTAGTTGTTTTGAATAACATTTATTGTAAATGGACACTTGTTATTTAATAAGTGATCCATAATTAGAGGTAGTTAGGACATTGAGCTTATAAATAGCTCACTGCGAGAGTGTTTGGTTGTTCGGGTGTAAACTGTTGCAAAATCAAATATGTAATTGTTTTTTTCTGATTAATAAAATTATGTGTATGAGGACACTTCTGCTATTATAATAATAGGTCTATTAGATGACAAGGCTACATAGGAGTCTGTGTTGAGAGTCTTTCGGTAAAAATCACATAAAAACTTTAAGTCGACGTGTTTCGAACCATCTAGTGTGGTTCATCTTCAAGACAAGATAAAGAACCAAATCATGGCATTACATAAAATAAATGAAGAGAGATGTTTTCTAGCCATTAGAATATAACAACTAGTTTTGATTAAAGAGTTACCATTAATTAATAAACCAAATTTTAATTTAAATAAAGTAATAGATGGAAATTAGTTGTAAATAAAGAATAAAATTAATTTTATTTTAATCAAAACGAAGGTCTAGTAATAATAAGGTCAAACTTAATTATTCTAAACAATAAAACTAAAAGTAGTAATAAGAAAATGAAAAAATAAAATATAAATATAAATCAAAATAATGAATTAACTCAATTTATTATTTAAATCAAAAGGAGGGGCTTTGGAAAAAACAAAAACAAAAAACAAAAAATTATGATTAAAAAAATGTGTATGGTAAATAAATATGAAATAAAGGAATACTAGAAATTCTGATTAAAAAATATAAATAACTAAATAAAAACTTAGGAAGATAAAGTAGGAATCCAACACATGTTAATACTCCCACCATCGTCTCTATTCAGATTGATAGGCCGCCTTTCAATTTCCAAGGCCTCCCTAAACTTACGGTGATGAAAATGATCAATCATTGCAATGACCCTCGCCTCTTCAATGCAGATGTGATGTTTTGTCTTTTCTATATGTTCTGCCAAAGCAGAGGAGCGAGACCTTCCATGTTTGATGTTAGTTGTGTGCTCATGAATCCTTTGATTAATTGAGCGGCAAGTTACACCAATGTACAGAGTCCCAGAGGAGCAAGGGATGACGTAAACACCTTTCCCATCTTTAGGGTTCTCAAGGTCCTTCACTGATTTTAGGGAGCTTTAAATAGTGTTTAGGGGCAAAAATGTCAAAGGAACCTTATGCTTCTTCAATATTTTTGCAATATTGTCAGTGGTTCCTTGGATAAACAGAAGATGCACCCCTGAAAAATTGATCTTTAAGATATTTTTTAATCTTAGTGTTGAAGAAAGTGTAACTAGGTTTGGTATTTACAAATCTAATTTTGATCTCTGTACTTGTCAAGAAAAAGATGTATTATTTTTGTAAATTATAAGAATGAGTTTCTTGCTCATTTCATAGGTCTAGGAAAGTCAAAGAGTCAAAGTCATGTATAAGGAGCTCTTCTTGAGCCTATGTGTAAATGTATACTATTCTAAACAGCCCTCCATGATAAGCACAATCCTCTAAGACAAGCACAAAAAGAATTCTGCAAGCTAAACAATCGAGAAGAACAATTATGTCGGCCTCCATACATATATAAAGTCAAGTTGGCTCATAAAAGGTGACACACCAGTTCAATGGATGTGTTGGCTTATTTATGGAGAGATGACCACTATAAATAGGTGTGTAGGGTCACCACAGAAGCTCAGAAATCTTGGAATTCTATGCAATCTTGGATGGGTATAGGAGGTGCAGGAATCTCAGATTAAGACAATAGCCCAAGACCTCGGATGGAGAAGTCTCACTGTGATTTCGGATGGGTAATATAGTGAGATACTCTCGGCATAAGAATGACTAGGTGTTAAGAAGAACATAGTCTCCTTCTCCATACAGATCTTAGTGTTGTCATAACCGTAGTAAGGATGATCTCAAGAATCCTACTATATGACACACTGTCCCGGCATGTTGGAAGGATCTCAAAGTAACACACTATCTCAGCATGATGAAAGGAACTCATAGTAATGCACTATCTTGGCATACATTAAGGTGCAGTCATAATCTCATTCTTGATGAAGATATAAGGTCATGAACTCAGTGAATCTACATGCAACTCTCTTATACATAGTTCAATATGAAGATCACATTGATGAAGACCTCGGTGATGGAGCAGCAGTGATGATGATCTCAACAGTGATGAAGAAGGGGATTGGTGTCTTGGTCTTAGAGTGGCCTAGTAGGTCAAGGGTCATGGTCTTGGTATTCGACAATTGGAATCACTATAAGGGGAATTTTATGTGGGTTTTCCTCTCCAATAGGGAGAGGTTTTGGCCCTAGCAGGATGCCAACATCTTGTGTTCTTGTCTCTTTATTTTGGTAGCTATTTGATGAACTAACGAAGACACACTCTAATAATAACCGGTGAAGATTGGAATAAGAAGAAAAATTGAAAAACACCTCACAAATAGTTATCATGCTAAGAAGAATCACATTAACTGCATTTTCCCCAGATTCTTCATCATGGTATCAGAGCTAAGGTGCCAAAGACAAAGAAAGGGTAGTAAAAAGAGACACTCAAGGATCAGCTTCAAGAAGGACATCAAAATTGAAAGATCAACCTTCAACAAACAATATACAACAACAAGACAATTCAAGATCAAGTAATCTTAGTTAAAGTGAAGTCCCAATGCTAGTGCTCAAAATTTGAATCATAGTCAAAAGAAGGAAAACACAGTACCTCTCACTCAGTGCTAGCCGCAAATTGGGTGTCATTACAATCTATGTCATACCACAGATATCTCAATGACTTAAGTCTGAAGCAGTTTCGATGCTTGGTATTGAACAGTGCTCGAAGGCCTCAAAGATCTTTTTTCATGTTAGTCAACTCAAGCAAGGATTGTTACAACAAAGCTACAAGGATATACAATCACATCATACATTACAGCAATATCACTTAAGAAGGAGAACACAATACCACATCTCGAATGGGCATCATGATAGTGCTCTCAAAATTCTTGATTTCGATTTCATACCCTCACAATCAAGGAATCAAGTAATCTCAATATATTATAAAAGAAGTAGTGCTTGATGTTGAACAATGCAAGGAAGTCTCAAGAAAATTCATGGAACTTGGTTGTACCAGGCTACTCAAGCAATAATCTCATTGAAGTAGATCATTCAAGAAAGCATCAAGGTGAAGATTTCATCTTCACATGACAAGTAAGTATCCTTTCATTCTATAATCAAGTTTGGTTAAATGACTACATGATTGCAATAAGATCTATAGGTTTTATGGGTCATCAAGATTCCTTGCATGAAGAAGGAGGATGGACATAATCCTTTAAGTAGTTGAAGTCATTGAACATATCAAAAGGTTTCCTCTCAATTCACGGAAAGGGATACTTATGAAATATCCCCTCATATAGCAACATTGGAGACATAAAAGAAATGTATATGATAAACTCATTCTCTGAAGGTGCAATGAAGAAGGTCACATAAAATCTGATCTACATGAAATTAAAGGCATCAAAGGATGTAGGATATCTCCAGAAGGTCTCGCCTACAAAATCTAGGAAGGAAATCATCATTGTTCTAACTGATAGGCATAGTAACAAATGTCCATGAACAACAAGGTTACCTCATTCAACAATTTGTAGTCTCTATGCTAGATAGAGAAAGACAAGTTGATGGTAAAAGTGTTGAAGGTTAAGGGTCCTCAAACAAGACATAACAATGCTGTGGAAATATTATAAAAAGAAATCTCATATCACCGAAAAGATGGAGGAAGCTGAAGAAAGGGACAAAGGAAAGAGGGAGTAACAGATCTCTACTATTATTGAGATGGTATCCCTCACGAAAATTTCCTATCATAAGCTCCTAAATATTTAGTTATAGATATGACCATGATAATAAGATGCATCGGGGCATCATGGAAGCGTTAGAAACAAGAGGTCGGGACATCACCACGAGAATCATGAAGGACAAAATACATGGCAAACAAAAATGATAGATTTAGTTCTTGGGAACCTCATTAGACATTAAAGAAGAGGATGAATCCATCTAGGACAAGGCTCATCATACAAAAATGAAACATCTGCCAAATGGGGATATATAAGATCCTCAAGATTCTCTGAATGAATCCTCATCAAAGGGTTCACTGATCTAGAAAGGAAGCAATTGTTTCGTCAGGAAATCCAACTTATGGAATTCATGAGATGATTGTGTGATGACACAAGAAATGAAGCAGATCAAGGGATTGAAGATCTTTTCAATCAAGGAAGATGTTGGAAGAAGCCAAATGCCCTAAAGGTAAAATAAGGTATGTATGCTTGTGTTTAATATTATAATGTTATGAAACCAGCTCAAGAAAAGATAGAAAAGATAGATCAACACCTTAGAATTCCGCCTCTTCAAGGGGGAAACCTCCTTTACATTACATAAATGAACAATTCATGGATGATTCAAATGAAAATACCTCCTCTCTATATATAGGAGTCTAAGGGGTCATAACATAATCAGAGCCTACATAACAATAATAATGTAATGGCACAATAAT